>JAQZBX010012480.1:0-41126 GCA_029593785.1 Cabassous unicinctus
TGCCGCCTAAAGAGAAGACAAGCAGACACAGAAGAACACACAGAGAGCAGACAGAGAGTGCAAAACAACGGGGTGGGTGGGTGGGGGCGTGGTAGTGAATGAATTTTAAAAAATAAATCCTTAAAAAATAAATTTCTAACAAACCATTTTGTTTTCATGTTTGATTCTGTCTTTCTCTACCACAAAACTGTAGCCCTATGAAGGAGGGATCATCTTTCACTGAATTTCCCAGCACCTAGACCTCAGCCAGGCACACAGTGCAAGCTCCAAAAATATGTGCTGGACACATGCATAAATAGAAGCATGGATGAGTAAACGTCTTACTCTACCTAGAGAAATAAAGATGAAATAATTTCAGCTTTAGTTTCCCCTTTTATGAAATGGCAATGTAGTTTAATAAGAGTATAAGGTAGTTAGGATGTTAATCAAATACAATAAAAATGCTGTACAAGGGGACAAGCAGCATGCCTAAAATGAAAACTTCATGACTTTTAATTCATAAGGTCAGATTATTAACCTTCTATGGGAGATCTTGAATACAGAAATATGTTGTAGGGGGAAAATGAGGAAAGGTGACATAGCTAGAGGTGGGACATAAATGCTGAAGAACAGAATGAAGCACCCACCTGTGAAGGCACAAGGTGTAATGGGACCCCTGTATGATGTTATGCATGTTTATTTTGTAAGTTCACAACTTTTACTATACACTTAACGCTTATATATGTTCATGTCTGAGTGATATACTTTGATAAAATTAAAAATAACAAAAAATATATAGTTTGGCTTAATTTCTAAATTTATAAGACCCCAGCCCACAATAATACCAAGAACTCAACAAAGAAATATAATAAAAAATTATAAAAATATTTTGTGACAATCTGAAATGTACTGGTATTAAGATGAAGAAAGTGTGGCAAATCACAAATCCAAAATGTTAAGACTGCAATGGCAGTTTAGAATGTAAAGACAAAGGAGAACAGAGGGAAAACGATACCTTTGAGTTACCGTGTATAAGAAATCAACACTGTGATTCTTTTAATACTTGCCTACTTATTTGTTCTGTAATTGTGCTCCTGAATTTTTATGACTTGAGATCATTACTGATATCTCCTCTCCTTGCTCATTATGCTTTCTTTCTTCCTTTTGAGCCTCATCTTCAGATCTAGTTGGTGGCTGTGAACACTGCTTCACCCCAATTATGATACCAAGTCAAAGAACCTCAGTTTCTCCACTAGGACATTCAAAAAATTACCAAGAATGTGACACCACTACTGTGCGTAACTTTAGCTAGAGGCTGTGTCTTACATTAAATTATTTTTCTCACGGTCTCTAAGTATTAGCATCCTTATTTCAGCGGTGGATAAACTGGGTGTACAGAGAAAAAAACATCTAAGATTTACTGAGCACTGCCTCAGTACTATGGACCGTATTATATACGTTATCTTATTTAATTATAGCAGCAACCCGGTAGGTTAGGTATCATTATTTCAACTTTAAGAATAAAGCATAAACAAGTTCATGGTCCATCTGAAGGCTGCACACTCGCTACAGCAGTAGCCTTGAGAGCACCTGGGTCCCTGCCAGGGAGGATTCCCCAAACTATGTGTTGAAGTGACAAACAGTAATTCGGGACTAAATTGGAAAACACTCCATCTGCTCATTTTGAAATGCTACATATCAGTTTAAGGATAAATAATAAATGTGCAATAAAAGACAGTGCATCTATTGGCTTTTACTTTTTGAAAGTAAGAGCCCACATACTTATTCCCCACATATTTCTACCTATTCCTCTATTAATATTTATGTATAATTCCCCACATACTTATATATATTTTTCTACTAACTCTTAAATGTAAGCTTACACCAGAACCTTGTTCTAGCAACTCTAGCAGAGAATCAGGTAAAAAGCCAATTATAATATAATATGCCAACTGTTCTAATATTAGTATGTACAAAGTTGTACTGGGACACTGAAGAGGGAACACTGTACTATGCTTGGTGGAAAACTGAAAAACTCAACAGTGGATGGGAGAACTCAGATGCCCATCAGGAAGGAATAAGGGGGGAAAGCATTCCAAGCAAAGAAAAGAGCATGTGTAATAAACAATATGTGGACGTTTATTAAGCATTGAACAGTACGGCATATAGTATTTCATTTGATCTTCACACTACTATTATTCTTCACAGTTTACAGATGAGGAAACAAACACAAAGACATTAAATAACACACACAGCTAGAGGAAGAGTAGAGCTCTGTGTACAATCAACGAGCCAAGACAACAGGGCATATTTTGCAATGTGTTTATATGAGAAGCAAAAGAGAGGCCAGCTCCACAACCTGCACAAATTCATCAATAAGTAAATGCTGAAGCCAACAGTGAAGAATTACTTTGTAAGTTCTTGCTATATGTTTGTCAGTTTTCACATCCATAATCACACTTTATCCTCACAACAACAATAATCTCTGAAAGCAGATCTTACTGCAAAAGCCATTATACAAATGAGGAAACTGAAGCTAAGAAAACAGATATAATTTGCTTGAGGCTCACACAGCAAATAAATGCTGGATTCAGGACTTGAGCTCTAGTAAGTCTGACCCCAAAGCCAATTAACCCCTTTACTAAAATGCTTATTTTATTAAACACTGAGAGGTCATCTAAAATAATTAAAAAGGTTTGTTATCTTGAATTCAGCCAATATTTTGTATTTATTTGTTTTAGAACAAGGCCAGTTATACCTAGGAAACATTACTGCTGTTTTTCCAAAATCATTTACCCCGAGTGCCCATTTACATAGAAAATATTTTAAATTGTTCCATTTCAAAAACTGTAGTCCTAAGGGAGCTTTGCAACTACATTCAAAATGGTTTTATTCAGATTTAGAACATTAAGCATTTCATGACTGAAGTTTTTTTAAAGAGCTTAGAGAAATATATTCTAAAAGTAGATAAGATGACTTCACCTCTTAGCAAAGAGAGAGGAAATGATGCATCCTAGCAAAACAAACTGAAGATAAAAAGAATATTTTTATGCTGAGAATATTTTTATACTGAATGAGAAGAGATCATTTCCAAAAGCCCTAAGTCAGGACCTAAATTACAGTGTCCTTTAGTCTTCACTAAAAGGGTGTTGCTTTGGCTTGAGGGATGTAAAATCCATATTAGATGGATTTTCTCAACACTTTGCAACATTTATAATTGAATCGTCTTTGTTTTCACAAAACTTTTTCTCCCGAGAAATGCTACGGCTTCCATTTTTAAACACAGGCCTATAAGGCACTCAATACCAGGGACACACATGACAACTTGCAACCATTGAAACTTACTTGACATGATCAAATGCAAATAGAGAATTTATATTTAAATTGCTTTTTGCAACCCTTTGTTTTAAGTGTTTGCTCAGTAAATACCTAATGAGTCATGACATAATCTTAATGTAGTAGCTGATGATTTTATTTCACTAGAGTCTGGAGGCCTCACACAGCAGTACCATGCGGACTGATCCAGCTAAGCCAGGAGGGGCAGTGCTGCCCGTCTTCATTAAGCACAAACTGGTCAGGAGCCTCATTCAGCAATGGGTTGAACTGATAAATCACCACTATATTTCTCTAGGTTAGACTCTTTTGTAGCTAGTTTATCATCTATTCTGTAACGTATTCCCCAACTTCATAGGAAAGTTTAGTTCTCTCCTCTTTTCATAGACTGTTAGTGCATTTACAGGGAGTTTGCGTGTCTGTCTTCCACACACCAAGCCATGGTTTCTCAAGGGTAGGGACTGCTGCTTCATCTTGGACGCCTTATCACTCAGCACAACGCCCAGCAGTAGCTATAGTGGAGCTGGCACCTGGGTAGATTTTATTTAAAAATTGTTAAAACTCAAGAAAGATTCGACACTCCAATTTCTCAAATGTTTTAAATTCTTGCTCACTTTCCCGTTTCTTTATTTTTAAGACAGTTTCCATATGGAAAATATTAAACATTCAAAAGTAGAATAACAAGCCAAACCCCCAAATACCGATCACTCAACTTCAATAATTATCTCATTCGCATCACTCTTAACAGAAATCATAGACCACACATTATAGGTATGATTTATTCGAGAACTCCAGTCAGCAAACTCTTATGCAAAGAAGAGTCTTTGGCCTTACATCAAAAACGTGTGTTCAGTTAAAATATTTTAGATTTTTTAAAAAAGTGATTCCCTGCTTTAGCCTAGTTGAACAACTAGTTACTGAGCCCTGTTCATAAGACAGTAGTCCTGGACTGTCAAGTTTGCAAAGACAGGGACGTTGTCTCACAATATTCTACACTAATACTCAATTAATGTTAATTAGGTGATTAAATATATTTAACAGGGAAAGATAAGTTTAGGCTGGAAGAAAACTTTCGTCTGGATTAATGAATCGTATTAAGTTTGGAACCTCACAGTTTCTTTGTACTATCATTCTAAAAACTGACTGCATCCTAGATTCACATTTTTCTAGAAAAGTTTAAACCAACTACTTCCAGAATTGGAATTCAAAACCCCAACAACTAGATTAATTGATAAGTAATGCATAAATAAGCAACACAAAGACACAGTCTATTTCTTTATGAAATGAAGATATTTGTCTAGCATAATAATGATTTCTTATTTCAGGTCCATAGAACTGATTTCAAAAGGAAACTATTAAAAAAGATTATTTTAAAATCACATAATAGAGAAAATCCTTATATGTCATCTGTCTCGATTCTCCTATGAACCTATACTAGTTTTGCAATTCTATAAAGATCCTGACCGACATTTGTTTTCTCAAGTTGAAACAGTAGTTGGCCACATTTTTATAAACATGATTTTTTTTTTCTTTTGGAGTGCCTGGAAAGTTAATTCACAAATGTAAATTATGCAACATGAAATTCCTTTTTTTTAAAAGAAAATGAAGGAAATAATTAAATGCAGCCAGAATACTAGTGGTTTTTGCATATAAGTTATAAAAACAAAAGGGGAAGTAAAACTATTTTATAGACATGCACTCAGAATAAGCAGACACATCTTAGTGATCTTTCAGCAAACAGATGGGACCCAGACCTAACAATCTGAAAGCTGGTCCAATGATGTGAGCCGTGTGAATATCCTACAATTATCCAAGGTTTTTGTTTTTGCTTTTAAACAAGAAGCTTTGCACATATGTATAGTACGAAAGTGTAAGATTACTGTTTTATAAGTGCCTAAACTAAAAGAAAATTAGCTGGATGATCGACCAATAATAAATTGGATTGTGCCTTTGTTGACAAGTCTGCTCTCGGTGTCAAAGTTTGTTTAACTGTTGGCTGCTGTTCTCAGGGCTGCTAACATAAAAATTGCATTGATTGAGTCAAAATCAAAGATTCCTCTCCTGTTTGCACATTAGGAATGAAGGCTAATTACTTACTAATCCTTGAGGGGTTGAAACACTTTTGATGTTAAACACCCCTGGGGACCATACATATTTTTAATGGGCTGAGGACAGGCTCTTCAACACATATGCACTCTAATAACTGAAAAGCAAGTTGCCAGGCATGATGATGTGACACATGTCAACAAGAGAATCATTATGACAACAGTCTTACATGCTCTCTGTAGCCACAGTTTACAAAGAGCAATAAAAAATTCACCATCTATTGATTTATATTTCATTTGTTTTCCTTCTGGTGGAGCTTTTTAATTCACAACACATAAACGTATAACAATAACATTAACATAATTCTACCTACCATTTACTGAGGACTTACTATGTGCCAGGCACTTGTCCTAAGTACTTTAAGTACATAATGTGATGTTAGTCTTGCTTATCACTATTATGTCCAATATATTAAGTAGGTGCATATTCTCAGCACACCCCTATGGGGGTACTTAAGAAATATTTGTTGAATGAATGAAAGAACAGAACAGTAGAAAGAGATGCAAAAGAATGGGTGAGAATGAATTAAATATTATAAACAAATACATATTACTCAAACAGTCCATCAGTACATTGAAACCACACTTCAGTATACTTATCTCATAGAGTAAATTAACAAATCAATGCCAAATTAACCAAATTAATGAGCCAAGTTAACAACCGAATGCATTTTGACTAATTCCTCATCCTTAATCTTGATCTATTTACAAGGTGCTAGATGGAAGCAGGTTTCATAAAAAGTGGCTGGTTAGCCATACGAGATCAAAGAGCACAGCAAGTTTTGTATCTCCTAAATGTTGCATCTCTATGTCAGCTTGAATAAAAAGTGGTTTCTTTGAAATGGTACTCATTAACAAGTATTCACTGGCCAATTATTATATTCAGGAATTGTAAAGCCAAATTTTAAAACATGAAAATAAATGGGGTTGAAAGTTTAGAAACATCAATAGAATAGTTTAGATTAAAATATAATATATAAAATATTTAGTGTAAGGAAGACCAGGAATTTTTTAGAGAAAGTCAGGCTTTTAAACATTCCTGATTACAGGGTAAATTTAGTACAACTGAATTAGAAGACCTCTGTTGGGCATATCATGCAAACAACTAACTTGGGTTATCTTATAATTTCCAGTTAGATCATGCCACCTTCCTTTTGATGATGATATCTTTGCGAAGCTGGTTTTTTGGTGGCTGCTGGAATAAAAAGCAGGATTGTGGGAAAATCAATGTGAAACAGGGACTAAGGATATCAAAGGCCAATCTAAATCCCACTTTTGATAGCACACATCCCCTAAGAAATTGGAGTTATTTGAGAATGAAATTAAAATATTATTCTTCAAATTGCTACTAAGTTGTTAAGACATACTTATTTAGTTGTGTGGACCGAACTAATTAAAAACTTCTGACCTCCAGAACTGTGAGAGAATACATTTCTGTAGTTGTAAGCCACCCAGTTTGTGGTAAATTGTTACAGCAGCCACAGGAAACTCATACCATCTTCAGGTTCAAATCACCAAATGATTAAATTTGTTATAAATCACTTAAAAATTCAAATTACCTGGTTAACTACTGAAAGCTAAATCTGAAAACTGTCAACTACTCAGTACATACTAAGGAGCTGACTCTTTTGATCAATTTTACCACATGGCTCTCATTTTTTAAAAAACTCTTTTAAAGGAAAAAATTATAATTAGTAGGTTATTAAAAGATCAGCATTTTAAATTAGAGCTGATATAATGCAAGAACTGATGTTACAAGTTCAAGGCTAGAAAAAATCTAAAATGCATTTCAAAACATCCTATAATAGGTGGAACAGTCTCTCCACGGTAAAAGTGAGTAATGAAAACCTCAGTTATCACACAGTAGCCATGGCATTTTAAAGAGCAAACTTTGGGAATAAAATAGATTCTTACTGTAAACAAACTGATGGAAAAAGAACTTGAAAGGAAACAATCTTTTTAAAAATCTGTTTCAAAGCAAAATCTGTTTCAAAGCAAAATCTACAAGGTATATGGATTCACTGAAAGCACCTACATAAAGGAGTGTTTGCAAAGATGTTCTTATAAACCAAATGGCTTCCAGTCTCATCAACTTTAGAGGGATCCATTATACCAGCGCTTCTCAAACTATCTGTGGCAAAGGATACTTTTGTAAAATACAATAAAAATAAATTGCTGGGGAAAATGAAAAACATGCCAAAAAGCAAGCCCTAATTTCTCATCCCCCCCCCAATTTTTTATTAGGAGATGCAGATAGTAAAATTACATTTCAATAAATATAATAAGAGCAAATAAAAGATAGGAAAATAGAAAAGAATTACAAATATTGCACATTGTCCATTCAAAGTGTGTTCACAGGCAATTAATTTAGGGAAATGCTATTATACTCATAATTCTGTCTTTCTGTAATTGCAATGAAACAAAAGGAGAGAAATAGTGATTCCCCATATTTAGTGCCAAAATGCACACCCTGAACAAAATGTATCAGCAAAGTTTTTAGTGTGACAAATGAGCGTGTTTCTTGCTTTATTAACATACTAAACTAGATGGACACAATGCTACTCACAGGGGATAATGTGTATCTAAAATGTGCCTATGTTTTGTTTTAATGACAGTGATGGTAGAGCCACCCGTCCCACAAAGGTACGTTAATGGAAACGGAAGAAGATTTTAAAACAATTTCAGAAAGCTCAGGATTTATTTTTTAACATTATTCAAAACGAAGCCAGTGATGCTGCATTTTCAAAATTCATCTTTAATCCTTCATCAGTAACCAGTTCTAGCATTTTATTCTGTAACATCAGAGTTAAATTTAAATTATCTATCGATGAAAGAAATGGTTTCCAGATCTCATAGCCTTCTGGGTTACAGAAACTAATCTTAAACTATTGCCTGATGTAAGGAGGCCCTACCCAGCATGACTAGTTGGCACATCTGAACACGGAAGGATAAGCCCAGTAGCCACAAGCTTGGATCTTGCTAAAATGTCAAATTGCTATTAGCTTTTAGATGCCTCCTCTCAATTTTCGATTGTATCACCTCATGGACCTGCCACAGATCCCTCTCTGAGCAGCTCTCAAACAAATGCTGACATCCCTAAGCAAGCATCACGGCCTCATCTACTGAACAGGGCGCCGTGGGGTTTTGAAGTAAAGGAAGAAGAATGCAGTCTTTCTTCTGTCCATCCGAAACAGCTTCCTTCAGGACAGATGAAGAACTTTCAAGAAAGTTATGTCTAAAGGGGGGAATTGAATTAACTAGGAGATTGATATGGATTTTTCAAAAAATTGCAGGCTTTTATCTCAGCTGAAGCATCATTTACGTTAAGTAATTTCAATGTGTCTTGGATTTTCCTTGCATGTTACTAAGCTATGTCTTAGGCAGAGCTTGACCCAATGAATGTATATCAAATGAAAGGGCGCCACAGACCCTACCAGGGCAAACTCTTCATCGTACATCAAAGACATACCTCCACTGCTCTTAGTGCACAAAAATATATGCACATATAAATTTAAGATACTGTCATCATTATTTCCCTCCTTATGATGCCTCTTTCAAAGTTTATTTAAAAATTAGGCTCTCTGCCTAGAGGAGGCCGCATCAAATCTCAGTACATATTTCTGTCCTTCTCTCCCATTTCTCAGCAAGCTCTGTTCTTTCCCCCCATTTCCCAATAAATTCTTTTTACTGGCCTAAAAAAATTATTAAGATAACATGTTTGTAAAAAATATATCATAATATGCAAAATATCTATCCTTTGGCCACTAAATTACATCTGCAAATGTTTTTAAGAGTTGTTCATTCTTATAAAACCCTTTCCAATCATTTATTATAATGGAGACAATGCAGCACAGCATTTACAGGACATAGAAATGGTTACAACAGATAATGCTGCATAAAGTTATGAAACAAAACTGTCACACAGCACACAGCTGTTCATAACTGTACCTCTAAGAACACAAGCAGGTTGGTAATTCTAAATATTAAAGAGTTCCATGCACTTACATTTCTCCTTTAAATAAATTTATTTATGATTAGGAGTATTCAAAAAAGTTACTTATTCCTAATCATCTAGCTTTTTCATTTACCTTCTTCAGACACATTTCATGTATAATCACAATCTCAGTGTTTTGGTCAATATTTTCCTATTTGAGCAACTTTGTTATAAAAGCAGTGACAACAATAACACTATAAGGCCTCTTAGAATAAGATACTTTTTATCCAATAAACCCATGATCCCTTGAGAAAGAAAAAAAGAGAATATAGAAAACCTTACAGGAGAAATAGTTGATGATACACATCAATCACAGCCCTAGGAACAAAGAAAGACCATGCTGAAGGAATCAGGAGGCAGGTGGGTGTTTCATAGAAGGATGGCTTCATCAAGGCAGAGGAGGAGGAGGAGTCACACTGACAGGGTAGAGGGACTCCAGATGGAAGGAGGACTGCTTGCCAAGGCTTAGAGGAGAGTGCAGAAGTATTTAAGTTTAAATCCTCTCAGTAGTGGGTTGCCCTTAGGGAGATGGATTTGGGTGGTGCTGATAGACCCAGTGAGGGTTACAGCTAAGTGTATTTACATGTGTATTGTTTGAGGTTCCTACAGCAAAACATTTTTTTTTTTTTTTTTGTAATTTTTAAAAAATCACCTTTTCCTCCAAGGAATGTTTGAAATGTAAAACCCAAATCTGAAATGTAAAACCCAAATCTGAAATTCCAGATGCTTCTGGATATATAATGCATTGGGTATATAATGCACCCATCAGGTTTTCTACCTTAAAAATTAATTTAAAATTTTCACCTAATTATCACTCTCACATGCCCCCCACCATCACCACCGATGCCAACACCATCACTATAAATTTCTATCTAAGAGAGGAACAAAGGAGACAAACATTTTTTAGGTGAATTCTGAGTCCCAGGCGCAACGTCAGTTACTTTAATACATTATCATCCATTAATTCTCATAACAGTCCTAGAAATTAGCATAAGTAGTTGTGTTTGCTGGCAAAGAAAGAACTCTGAACGTTTAAAAGGATTTTCCCAAGATCATACAGCCAACCTAGTGCCAGAGCCTGGCTTCAAAGTTTGGTGTGATTTCCTCCCCTGCTACCAAACTGCTATGGCCTAGTACCCCCAACCTTTTGCCTCTCTCACCTCAGTTTCCCTTCTATCTTTCGTGGAACAGGGAGACAAATTTACCCTATAAATCTCCACAGAGTTGGCCAAAAATGCTAATTTCCAGGCCTAAGGGTAAGACAACTTTAAATACAAAATTCTAAAAGTCTTTTTTCCCCCATCTTCCTCTTCTTCTCGTTCAACAGGGCGATGGCCATTAGAGAAGATTTGGGCATTTGCGAAGACAATTCTGTTTACCAAAATGCTTGAGAGGAACCAGCACTGGTATTCAGTGGCAGAGGCTCCAGGGCTGCCTCCGCAGTACCCGGGGCCAGCTCCCAGACTGCGCTTGTGCTCCTGCATGGCTTCCCAACGCCCTGCTGCACATACGGTTTATCAAATATCTGTTTGTGGTTATCTGCACTGAGAACAGCACTCCGTTTTTAAATACAAACACAAAGCTGTTTTGCTCAGTTTTAATAAATGCTGCCTTTACTGAGATTAGACCTGGACATGAAAGGAAGACTATACTTTGTTTTGCTCAAAATGTTATCATGGGTCATTCCCTGTTTCGGAAAATCCTATCACCAGAAGCAATGGTTCTTCTGGATTTGAGTCACTCATGCAACACAGCTGGCTCAACCTGCATTTGGATGAACCGTGATTCTCCCAATGGGTGTAGTAAGCATTTGACAGCTTCATTATATGTTTTAGTGAAGCCCTACCCAAGCATCTACATATTATTTTACTATAAATTACATTGCTGTTATTTCCCATTTATTTTACAATTAGGGAGCATATTGATTTTTT
Organism: Cabassous unicinctus; assembly: GCA_029593785.1. Classification (NCBI taxonomy): domain Eukaryota; kingdom Metazoa; phylum Chordata; class Mammalia; order Cingulata; family Chlamyphoridae; genus Cabassous; species Cabassous unicinctus. Next base: position 11,343 of record JAQZBX010012480.1, read on the forward strand.
TAAACTTTGTACTATAGTATATATAGACAACTCAAAATTTCCTATTTTAACCCCTTTGAAGTGTATAATTCGGTGGTATTAATTACATTCACAATATTGTGCTATCATTATCAATATCCCATTACCCAACCTTTTTCATCACCCTCAAACCATATTGATTTTTTGAAACAATGTGTATAGATAGATTATATTTCAGGACAGGAAAAGAATCCCTACCAAAATATTTGTTGTAAAAAGGAGGTCTGTTGAGGCTAACAGGGTTGTTAATGAATGAAGGGATTGTTGAATAAAAGATTTTGTATATTTGTTTTAATTAACTCTGCCACCAATTGCTTTGTAACTGCAGAAGTTGGTAAAGTAGACAAAAAAAGATAAATGGACGCACTACTCTTAGAGGAAGGTGCTTGAATAATTCTCCTTTTCCTGATCTAAGGGGTAGGGGAAAAAGGGCGAGTTATTCAAAGGTGAGAGCGGAGATTGATAAATTTTTGCCTCTCTCACCTCAGTTATATTAATAAGTGTTATATTTAATTGAACAATCTTTAAATAGGTGGAAATTAGTCTTGAATTTCTTGTAGCTTTCAGCAATTTATCTTCTCTTTGTGAATTCTTAAACACCCCACCTCTCCAGGCTACTTTCTTACTTTTATTCTCCCTTTGTCCATTTCTCTATTTATTTAATTTTTAAGATTGTATTATATTTCTCCATCTCCCTGAGACATCACAAATCCTTTTGGGAAAGGGAAGACGAGGTGGGATGTAAATAAATAATGAATGCTTTTTCCAAACATGAGATATTACAATTTTAACAACTGCATTCAAAACTGAAATTCTTAATAACACCCAAGTTGGGCACAGTACATTATGACATCATCTTCTCCTGTTTTTTGTGTACTTTTTTGGTGCCAACTCTTTAATTAGAATAAAAATTAAACATGCATAAGGAGAGCCATTCCCAATTATGTCTTTTGCTAAACCTACAGCATCAAGTTTAAAGTTAATCAGTATCATTTAAAATACATTGGGGAAAGGCATGATATTTGTCTCTGCCCACAAATTCAAATAAGTGTTGGACGTGACCAGATAAACTGCTCCTGAATTCATTCAGGATGTTAAGGAGAAACCTTTATTTAGATTGCTATACATTAAAAATTTAAACATTAGGATAATATAAATATTGACCAATAAATCATTCAGAAAGCACTGCCATGTTTATATTTCTTCTTTGCTATTTAGAATGCAAATCTGCCTCCTGCCAACTTCATATGTATGTTCTAAAGATAAATAGAAAAATATAGGCAAGCTCTTTAAAACAAGTGCTTTGCAAATACTAGGTATTTCTGAAATAGTATTCTGCAAGAGGCTATAAATATTGTTCAAATGAGGAGCTCTCATGTGGGACATCTCTTTAGTTCTAAAGCTGCAGAAACACCCACATCTTCTGCAGTTCTGACAGGGAGTTGGGAAACACTGCTGTTGTGGGAAGCTGGGTTCCCCATTTCATAGTCAAATTTAAAGTGCTTCAAGAGGCGCAGCCATACTACTTTTTTACAAGGCTCAGAAGAGTGACGAGATTGTTCAAGGCTGCCCTGATCCCGTGAGGGAAACACAGCAAGTCTATGCACTCATGGCCAAAAGTAACAATACTGGTATAGCTACAGGTTGGTTTTTCAGGTTCACATAGAAGAGGAAAAGTATCTGCTTATATATCTGCACAAGCAGCTGAAACTCAACATATCCAAAATGGAATTCACCAACTTCCCCTACCCCACACCCGCTCCTCATGCATTTCCTTCTCAGTAAATGCATCACTTCTTACCCAGAGCCCTGGGTGTCCTCCTTGACTCCCCCATCCTGCTCGTATACCACAAGCTCTCAATCACTGAGGCTTGTCAAATGGGTCTCCAAAGTACTTGTCAGGTCTGCCTCGCTGCTGTCCTCTTCTGGTCCAGGCCAGCACCTCCTCATGCCTGGACCCCTGAAGCAGCCTTTACCTGGTTTCCATGCTCCCGTTTCTCTCCTGAATCCTTCCTGGCCTTCCAGAGCATCACTCTCTAGACAAAAAACCTTCAACGGCTTCTTGTTGTTGTTTTATAAAGACTTATGTATTTTTTTAATTATGCCCCCCTGTTGTTTTTGCACTCACTGTCTGCTCTCTGTGTCCATTCACTGTGTGTTCTTCTGTGTGTTTGTCTTCTCTTTAGGCGGTACCGGGAACCGATCCTGAGACCTTCCGGAGTAGAGAGAGGCGCTCAATCTCTTGCGCCACCTCAGCTCCCTTGTCTGCTGCATCTCTTATTGTCTCTCCTCTGTGTCTCTTTTTGTTGAGTCATCTTGCTGTGCCAGCTCTCTGCATGGGCCAGCACCCGGTGTGGGCCAGCACTCCTGCGTGGGCCAGCTTGCCTCCACCAGGAGGCCCCGGGAAGTGAACCCTGGATCTCCTATATGATAGACGGGAGCCCAATCGCTTGAGCCACATCCGCTTCCCTGGCCTAATTGTTAATAGTACTCCTTCTCACTGGCCCAAGTGTTCCAGTTAGGATGACAAGAGAGTAAGGTTTGCCTTACTCTACAGACTTGGATCTGACTTCTCATAAACTTGTAAACTACCTTCCAGTCACAGTGAATTCTTTTCAGTTCCATTCTTTCTCAATAGCCTATATTCTCTATGAACACAGGAGCCTGGTGTCTTTTACTATCCCTAGATACCTGGCACTTAATATACTGCTTGCATATAGACACTAAATATGGTTGAATAAATGAAAAGAAGAGAGTAACAGGAATATATTAGCCCCATAATGAATATACTGTAACAGATCATACACGAAAATCTTTTGAAAAATTAACAGTACAGGTTACTCTGCATCATAGGTTTTGGTTTCAATGACAGCAACAAAAACAAAAGCCCCTGCAGTTTCTGGCTGAATATTTTAAGGGCTATTTTGGTCCTATAAAAAAAGATACTTTGAGTTCTATTTTAATCTGTAAGGCTTCTGCTCAGTCTCATTGATTTGAAAACATCAATAGAAGCCATATATGTTTCTTGGGATATCAAGCTAGACAAAAAGAAAACACTGTGGATCTGTTTCAGTTTCTGAACCAGATAATCAGAAATACTGACTTATGCTATCAAAATAAATAAATAAATAAATAAAAAACGGCTTCTTCCTCCAAATAAAAGAGGAAAGGATATAGCTTCATATTATTCTATCAAGCTTTAAAATTAATATCAAAGACTAATTTCCTTCTTAAAAACAAAAGTTTTGTAGACGAAATAATTAGTTGCAATATTTTCTAGATGTAAAAAAATAATCATGGAGCAGGAAACATAAAGTCAACAAGAGAGCTGTTGTATATCAGAAATACATTTAACTGAGAGCTCCTCAGTGCTTCAGGCCTTCACCCTACAATGCTGGTCTTTTTTTGGGTATATATGTGGGTGGAAGTGAGAAGTGAGATTTATGAAACCTTGCAGGAATCTCTGTTCACTCGGTTTTAATGTTTACAAAAGGCTTGGAAGAACCTAGTATGATCTATAGCCAGAGATCCAATCACTTTCTCAGTCTCACTATGGATACTAGAAGTATGTCCAACAATCCACTGATTATTGATATAACTTATGTCCCAAATTACACTCAGGTATATAGCAGTGATCAACATATTTTCACTTAACATAGTGTAAAAACACAATGCTGACTTTTCCTAAACCCCACTAAACCAAGACCAATTCTTTTCTTTGAATTCCTACAACATTTGTATCTAAATCCGTACTGCATTATTCAAAAGAAGGCAAATGCCAACACAGAATTTTAAAAATATATTTATAAAAGATATAATTATGGCTTAATTATAGAGATACTCTTAATATTTAGGGCAAAGTTCTATACTGTTTTGGTCTCACCCTATATACTGTACAAAATAGACTAGTCATTAGTATTGGTTACGTCTCAGGACTTCAGCAAATCTCCATGTTTTCAAATATGACTATATTCCATATTATTTTCCCAAGAGCTGAAATTTAAGTTACTTCTTTATATCTTTAAAGATTCTGGATATGAACCTTAAGAGAGCAAGTAAAATATACTCATCTTTAGCACATTCTTGAGATGGGTGCAGGGGTTACTTTTCCTGGGCTTGGGTTAGTTACGTCACAGATCCAAACTATGACCAAATTTTGCATTTGACGCTTTGTCCAAAGCCTCTTTTTCTCTGAATAAGAACCACGGCTTTCTCAGACATCTTCATTTTCACTTAATTCCTCTCACTGACAGTATTGGCTGGTGTTCTTATCAGAACCATTCCCCAAAATCAACCAAAGTTTTCATTCCCTCCCATCTCAGAAACTTTGAGAACAGACCAACAGAGCCCCACCGGGCTGGACACTGGGCGGCAGGTTCCACTCACTCCCGGGTCTTTCGGTCACTGCCTCACATCCACACTGGACATAACCAAAATTTGTGTCAGCAAAATTACAAGTTTTCTCCTAGCCCTCCAAGTCACCTGTTAGCAATCAAAATTACCAATAAATCCGTGAACTCCAAGGCTCTCCTGTTAGCTTCTCTATAATATTCCCTAATTGAAATATAAATTTCTCAGGAATCTTGCGGGTGCAAAATCTATACTCCTTTAGGCACCTAAGTAGCCTTGTGATTTCTTTTTGTTTTTTAATCCCAAGTGCTTATCTTCTGGACATAAAGTCTGTAGCTGGGGTAGCAGCATTTATAGGGGGAAATGCTGGGAAGATGCAGAGATGAGCATGAGGGCAACCCAGATTCAGAAATGCCCCATCATTAGAGCTGCTCCCCATTCCAACCGACATACAAAAACCAAAGGCGCTCAAGACAGATGGCCTGAACTGAAAACCAATCTGTTGGAAAGAGGCTGCCACAAAGCCCATAAGCAAACAATGCAAACGGAACCACGGACACAATACTCTGTGACTCCTTACAGCCTCTATTCAGCTGAGAACAGATCTGCACTTTTGTCCTCTACAGAGAGTCCCATGACCGCCAAGCTTGTCCTTTCACGGCCTCTGCAAGACAATCAGCCCCAGCAAGCAGGGGCAGCAGAGCCAAGTTTGTTTCTGGGCAACCTGGTGGGAAGAAAACTGTGCTCTGCTGCGGGGTTTGCTCACTTACCTGCAAATAAGAAAGTTGAGTTATCTCCAGAGAAAGAAGAAAGAACAGACTGATGGTAGTGCCTCACAGCTGGAGAGCCCCAGGAAAGTCCCAGAAAGGGCAAAGCAAGGCAGTAATTAGCACGTCACACCAGCACACACGCACACTCCTACCTCCTATCAAAAAGCATTGGTTGGCAACCTTATGACTAGTAAGTCCTAATTGCTACTTCCAGATCAGCAACACGTGCACTGAGAAAGTACCACGTCTATCCAGCAAAGCCAATCTATTTTAAACACATTATTTAAAACTGCTCCTATAGGTCAGGGGAATTATAATTACTGGCAATTAGCCCTTTCTACCCTCTAAAAAAAGGAAAAGTTCTAAGAAATAAATGACCTCTTCTCAGAGACCCAACACTGCTTATTGCTATACTCAAACCATAAGCTTATTATTAATAACATTAACGGTTACCTTTTATTGAGCACTGATTATATGCCAAGCACTATTCTTGGCATTTTACATTTACTATCTCATTTAATCCTTAAAATAATCCCAGTAGGTGGATGCTATTATCCCATTTTACACGCGGAACGCAGAGAGTTGAGGCACGTACCCCAGGCTACACGGCAAGATATGCGCAGAGCTTGGATCCAAACTCAGGCATCCTGCTCCCAAAGTCAGGTCCTCAGCCACTATCCAGCGTTGGGCTCTTGTTTCAGAAAACCAAATATGTATGTGCAAGGAATCGACAGATAGCTAGCAAAACAATCAGGGTCAGTGAATAATACTTATGTATTGTTTTAATCCTCACGGCGCACTGTTATTTTTGTACTAACATGATTTTATTTTTTCCTTTCTGTTAATAGTAGGTTGATACTTTACTCATTTCCCAGTTTCCAAATCCTAATTTTCTTACAAATCTGGTTTAAAAAGACATTTGCTTTATTCTAATTCTAAACTGGAGGATTAAGTACTAAAGGTTCATTCTAAGTTAAACTTTGTTCTATTTGGATTTGACTCCTAGCTTTGCCATTTATTAGATATGTAAGGTTCAACCTCAGATTCCTGATCAGTAAAGTGACATAATAATAGCACCAATCTCAGGGGATTGGTTGTCTTATAAAATGAAAGAATATAACTGGCACCTAATAGGTCCTCAATAAATGGAGAATGTCATCATCATGAATTCTAAAATATTCTTTGGGGAAAACAATATGCTTATTATTAATTTCTTCCTGTATATTTTATCAATTTCAACATTTATTTTGAATATTACATCTATTTTATCTTTTATTACTTATTTACTATTTATCTTGAATAGTTTATCTTATTTTAAAATTTTTTTATCTTGAATATTTAATTTCCCCTTGAAATTTTTAAATTATTTTTTTATTTTTAAAGAAGCTTTAGATTACATAAATGTTACATCAAAAATCCTCTTGAAATTTAAAAACACATCTGTTGGAAATACATATTTCTTTTCAAACAGGAAAAAACAGCCCAAGATATCTGTAAGGGTGCAGAATTACATTGCCTTCCCCATGTAACAAAATTTAGTTTGAATTTTAATTCTACTAATTTGGAGTTTGGGATTATGGGATAGTGCTGGGCTGAAGGTCATCTTTAATTAGTACAAATAAGTGTGTAAATGAGATATCAGGGGACCATATCAATTATTGAAGAAGGAAAAAAATAATCTGTTTTCAAGTACCAAAGAAGCAATCTCTTATATGGTAACAATTGATATGCTAATTATAAATAATTCATCCATTCATTAGATAGCCTAAGGACATGAAAGTAATAAGACTGCATTTCATTAAACTTTCTATAAAATTTAAATCTTTCACTTATGTAGACTGGTCTTCCTCCCAATTATCCCAAATTAATGCAATTCTAGTCCTAGTTATATTATTATATTGTCTAGCGGAACATTATATACATAGCAAGTCACATCTGACAAAGGCTTAATTAGGTGATCAATTATTCTTGACTAGAGCTAGAGAAAAGCACTGACGGCCCATATTCTTAATGACAATAAACTCAGATATGAATTATTCTTAAAACAACTTTAAAACTGAGTTTTTGACTTATTGTGAGAACAAGATTCAAGTTTTGCCTACCGTATTTCTTTCTAATTTAGATTCACTTTTTGCTTATTTAGAATACCATCACCAGAGTCCTATGGAAGATTAAGCAGAATGAATGAATTGCCTCAAACACACTGATACCCCCTTCTCATAAACCACACCTGTACTTCCGTCAAGAGCAAACTCCTAAACGAGATATCCTGTCAGCTCCAGCTTCACTCCAAGGTGAAAACATGGGTAGACAAAGGAATCACAATACCCTTATAACTCCTTATCCTTCTGCTTGGCAATGCACCAATCCCAGAAAAAATCTGAATGTCTGGTTTTTCCACTTCTGCATTCAGATTGTACAGCACTATGTGTGAAAATCGATCATACAAATTAGATGCCACCACAAACTCATGGTATCCAGCCTCAGCTGGGCTCTCCAAGTTGCTCACAAGCCCATCTACATACCCCTCTTCTGGTACCAAGACAGTTATTTTGGTTCTTCACTACCTTGTCCATCACTTCTTCAACCTCTCATCGCAGATAGCCTATCTCTAGTTTCAAGGAGGGAAGTGATTCCATCGGGCTTAAAACTCCTCAACGTGGGCTCTGGAGACATCCAGACACTATAGGCAGGCAGACAGCTCAGGAGTCTGGCGCCCTGCCAGTGGGCCCTACTTTGGAATTTATGTTCTCCAGTGTGACAAAGTTGGACTCAGTGGTTTCCTTACAAATGGCTCTTCCGCCCCTTCCATTTGAACCTATAGTTAAGACTAGAGTTGATAGGTTTACGTCCAAGAGACTTAAATCTTTGGGCTGTCCATGTGCCAGTCGGGCCCTGAATCTCAAAAGAGTTGTAACACTACTCTCTAGTTCACTGGACTCACCCAGGACAACTAAAAAGGAGATGATGATGGGCAACGACCATCCCAAGGAACAGACAGAATCTACAACTGCAAGAAAGGTATTTCCATCCATCTTGCCCCATGGGATCTAAGCCCCTTCTTAATTAGAGGTGGGGTGGTTATCACCATCCCAGAATCCTCAGGATTGGGGAATGAACGATGGACTAGAGTAGACTTAATGCTATTCTATTATACTATAGACTTATAGTGAGTCTAGCAATGGAAGAACTGTTGTCATGGATGTGGAGGCAGTGGCCACGGGAGATTCTGAGGGGAGGGAAGAAGGGAAAATTAGGCATAATATGGGGGCATTTTCAGGACATTGGAATTGTCCTGAATGACGTTGCAATGACAGATACAGGCCATTATATATCTTGTCATAACTTATAAAATTGTGCGGAAGAGAGTGTAAACTACAATGTAATCTATAATCCATGCTTAGTGGCAATGCTCCAAAATGAGTTCATCAATTGTAACAAATGTACCACACTAATGAAGGATGTTGTTATTGTGGGAAAGTGTGGGAGGGGGAGGGAATGGGGCATATGGGAATCCCCTACCTACATTTTTAAAGTAACATTAATCTAATTTTTAAAAAATTAAAAAATTAAAAATTAAAAACAAAACTCAACATGCTGGCCCCTGTAGCTCTTACAAGCCATGTCCACTGTCCTGCTATAAATTTCTTACTCTAGACCTCTCAATCCATTTTTCATCCCGAGCCAGGGTGGTCTCTCTATAACGCTAATCTCAGCATGCCATACCCTTGCCTAAAATTCTTCTGTGACTCCTCATTATCCTCAAAACAAAATTACAGCTTCTCAATTTGAGATGTAAGGTTCTTCTAGATCTTGGCCTCTACTCACCACCCCCATCTGGCCTTCAGATGGAACTTCTTATAGGAGCCTGAGTGAACCCTCCTCTCCTCAGCCTCTCTCCGCTCAACCTCCAGGTCCTTCCCTGCCGAGCTGATGCCCACTGAAGCTTTAAGGGCCCACATGGGGCTTGCTGTGCCTCTTCTGAAGTCATTTCTCCATCTCCTCAGTCCCTGCCATGTGGTGTCCCAGCACCCTTGACTCCATGGTAACCCACATTATGCGGTCCAGCAATTGTTTCCTTGTCTATCTCCAGTGAACTGTGGGATTCTAGGAGGCTAGATCCGATCCCAAGACCCTAAAGCAAGCACATGTGTGGAGGTCCTCACGCAAGCACTTGATACTGGCTTGTTGAACGTGTGAGAAGTGAGTAAATGAATGAATGAACTGAGAGGCTCATTGTCCTACGCAAGTAATTCAAATTCAGTAGCTATCAAACCTGGTTGTACATCAGAATCACCTGGGGAGCTTTTAAAAACACAAAGTTCTGGGCCTCATCCCAAACCTACAAATCTGAATACTTGGGGAATGAGGCCAAGATGTGTGTCTGTTTAACAAGCTCCCTGGATAATTCTGCAGAAGGAACCAACTCAACACTGGTCCACAGATGGTGTCTAAGAATCACAGTCTTCACAGAGCATTCCTATCTTGGGCACCTCCCCATGAGTATATCTAGAATGCAAGGACAGTAACAACTCAATGCTGATGCTGCCAAACGTAACATGACAACTTTATGCCGTACCTCTCAATTACCCTTTGATAAACGACTTCTGGCTTTTCACAATTCTAACATTTTGCTTGCACGAAGCTCACTGCCAAGGACATGTTGTACTCACAACTACATTTTAAGTAACTTGAGAGTAAAAGCTAATATCTTTACATCCCACAGCACTGTCTCATAGTCTACACTGCAAATAGGGATAAAATTTGAAGTAACAATTGGAAACTGACTTCACCCATATTCAAATACTTCTCTCATTCAGGAAAAAAAAATTTTAATCATATTAAAAAAAAAAAGTACAAGATATTAGCATCTTTTGTTGTATTAGCTCAGCCTTTACCTTCCACTGTAGTTATTCACAGGCAACTGTGGTCTTCTTATAAGGAAAGCCACTGATAGGCACCATGTTTCTCTGTAGAGAAATGACCACACAGAGATGGCTCAGATTTCCTTCTAAATTCCCAGAGAAGAACGAACATCCAGAACTTAGTAAAGCTAGGAATATCTACATTTCTAAAAAAATACACAACTAACTCTATATAGTTAAACATATTTGCACCTAAGAAACTATTCATGCTTGAAGTGAATTATTCTCAAAGCATCAGGTCATAGTGCATTTGTAGAAAGTCTTTTAGCTCGGATGAATGTAATTTCTGTAAATTTAATTTCCTGCATATTGTTAAACTATTTTTCTTTGCACAAGTAGTTTACTAATCAAATCTCACTCATCAAATCATTAGAAATGGTAAGGAAATCAGAAGTTGAAACAATAGATATGCAAATAGTAAGAAATTCCATCTTTTGAGAATTAAATACAAGAGAATTAAATACACGAACTGACCTTTTTCAGTTTGTGTATTTTGGTGTCTTGACTATAGCTAAGAATACAGAGAAACAATAGTCACATTTTTAAGAGTTGAAAACTTTGTGTTCTATTTCTTTAGTATTTTTTGGTCTAGTACATAGACAATTTTAGGGTTAAGCTAATTGACTAGCCAGAAAAGGAGGGAAGGGTTAAAAAAGAGATAAAACTGTTAACTCTTACACACTGTTTAAAATCAATTTCTCTTTTGTTTTTGGAAAATATATCTTCAAGTATTTTATAAAGATTGAGACTTTCTTAAAAATTCTAAACAAGAGTTTGTTTTATTTGTATTACTTTACATGACTGACCCCTCGAAGATTATATAGATGCTACATTTTGCAAGTTCTCCTATTAGCATGATACTAAATGAAGATCATGCTTTCATATTATTCACATCTACTATGTTGCCATGGGTTACTGAACTCATCCTCCTTGACTACTAAAGAACAGGGGGAAACTGTAAAAGATTTTCTCAGAATAAACCCCTCCTATGGCTAGTCACAAGACCCTTTTCTTTCTCCCCAAAATTGAAAATTCTATAATGTACATCTGATGTTTTCCAAACCAGTTAAATGGTTCTTATAAAAAATATCATTGATTTACCAATTTCAAACACCTATATATATATATTTTTTATCATAGTCACCAAAATTCCTAGTTTGTTAATTTCATGGTTACCTTGGACTTAATCCTATCTTATATCATGCAGACCCATATAACTCCCCCCTTTTTTTTGGCCCCCTGATACTGTAATTTTACAGTCCTATTAGTAATTATTTGGATACTGGCCTACTGTTACCCATGGAATAATGTTCAGTGTAAAATTTTACAACAGATGGCAAAAGTTAGTTTTCACCTAAATCTAATGTTTCTTCAGCAATTTTTCATAACTAAAAAAGTAAAGGACACAAGAGAAAATGATTTTCAAATGAATGAATTCATGTTTATATTTGGGGCTTCTTTTCCTTTGAAGTTTCAGATTTTTGTGGTCAGGTACTTTTGCCGCAAAGAGGCAAGACCCAGGAGTTGTGCAATCCCAGCTCTCTACTTCATCTAGTCCAGGAATCATGGAGGAGACTCTTGGAGGAGACGCATGACTGAGAGTTCATGACAACACTAAGCCAACAAAGACAACTGAGAAGACACAGACCAACCGGACAAGGAAACCCACCCTGAAATGACAAGAAGAGCAAGGGTAAGAAACAGCAGCTGGGAACTATCTCAGTAGCCCTCTCCCCTATCTCCCCTGCTAGATGTTAAGAGGATCTGTAGTTTCTTTGGGCAAGGACAAGGTAACTCCTCTGTTGGAAGGCTTGAGATTATTTTCAAATAACATACACAAATATTTAGGGTGAGACTCATTGGAACATGCAGAGAATCCTAAAGCCTGTCCTTTCAGAACACAGGCTGCTCAAGTGGAGTGCCTGCACTTTAGGGTAAGTGAAAGATGAACCACTGGGGTGAAAAAAAAAAAAAAAGAAAATATTTAAAATTTTACTTAAAAATAAGAAGTTCATTTTATTAAGATTTAAAATATAGATGGAAAATTGCATACATACATAATTAAAAGTGCATGTGAGCATGCGTGCGTGCATGTGGATAAAAATCTCAGTTTTGTCATCAGCACAGCTTAAAATATTAATTAGCGGCTGCCTCACAGGATTGCTCGGAGGATTAAATGAGGTAATGCTTATGCAGTACCTGGCACCAAGTACATGCTCGATAAACACTGACTCTCTTCCTTGCAGAAGAAAGAGAGGACAGAGAGGCTCCCTCTTCATATCTGAATTTCTGTTATCTTGTTAGGAAGCATGTTCCCAGATTGAGGGAAGAGGGCTGTGCACATGTCCCAGGTCTCGCGACCTCTGGCTTCCACCAAGTTTAACAAAAACCTTCTGGAGGCCTGACTGCGCAACACCGTGCAACAATAGCCACAGCTATCATAAGCCTACAGGGTTAATGCCACGTTAATGACACGCTACAGTGTACGACTGAGGAGAACGCACCTCCACACATATGTCTGCGATTGACAGTGGAAGCCTCCAGATCAGGGCTGAAGGTCAGGAGGGTATATTACTACTTACCATGCCTTTGGCATCCCAAACAAATGTTCTTTCCAGTTCTCAGGTTTAAGTCACCCACGTGGAGCAGGGTACGGCACATGGAAAAACAAGGTTGTATTCTCCAGAAATTATGCTTTCACAGACAAGCGTCAGTATTTGAGGGAGTCTTGATTAGATGGGGCTTTTGAAGTTCAATTAGTTTGTCATAAACATATAAAACAAGCTACTTAATACCCTTTAGGTTTCTCTTTAGGTATTTTTTTCCTTGACTTTAAGGAAAGGAGGATTAGGGAGGGGGCAATGTTGAAAAATGAATAGGTAAAATGGAAACTCAGAGGTGGGCACTGGCGAGGAAGCTCTGAGCTCTCAGATGCTGGATGACTGCGGTTCACGTCAGCCTAGAAAGTGAGGTGAAGGGCAGCAGGCAGCAGCTTTGAAAGCTGCGGAGGAGGGAAAAAGCCCTTCTCTTCAGCTCAGACTGTCACACCAGAGCCCCACATCCTGCTGCTAAACCATCTGCTCTTAGAAAAGCTGCTGAAATATTAACACGTGTGAAGAGTGAACCCCAAATTCTAGCCCACCCTGTACCTCCTACATAGCCCAGGAGGCCATTCTGACCTGAGATTCCACTGGGACCATAACTAGTTTTTAAACTCCCCAAAGGAGAAAATGTACTTGGTTTGGAGGAGAGAAGCCATTGGGCTTCACTTTCAAAATTAGCCTTGAAAGATAAACCTTAGTTTCACAGCCTTCTTTTCTCATATTGTGTATTTCTGTGTTACTCGATTTTATTGCATATATACAGACACTGCCGAACCCTCAGATTCAAAGAGACTTTTCTTTATCTTCCGACGAAAAGTCAAAATAAGTATCTTAGATTAAATTATGCCTGATTATATGGGACACATTTTTCCTGACTGAAGTGAAGCCAAGCTCTCTTAGATTTATATTTCACAGGGATAATGAATACACAACGATTCTCTACCAATTTTATGAAGTTAGAAATTCAAGGACAAGAGAGCTCACTTAGATAAATGAATAATTCTGTGGATTTTCTTAGAAGATCACATAACAAAATCAATAAGAAATGGAATATCTGATTTCTGATTGAATGAGTGCCACATATTAGGCCAAGAATCTGATTTAAAGCTATTTTTAACTCTCCCTGACCCTGAGCAAGTTGCCTGGTATTACCCTTCTTCAATATCCTCAGGTGCAAAACATTTAAGAACCAGTCACTCCTGTAGAGTCATGTCCCAAAGAAATAGTAATATAATAACAAAAATGTATTAAGTGCTTACTGCACACCAGGCACTGTGCTAATTATTTTGCATGCATTTGCACATTTAATCTGCATAATAACTAAGCATTAGATATTAATTTTTCCTCATGTTACAGATGACAATACAGAGAATAGACTGATCATGAAAATTGTCAAGATTATGCTGCCAACAAGTGTGTGACTGGACACCAACCAAAGATTTCAAAGCCCTAAATTACAATGCTATATTACTATAGAAAAGTGCTTTCTGAACATAAGACAAAAGTCGCTATTAGAAACATGGAAAAACTCATCTGATGCTATGACCATCCTCACTGTACTGTTTTTCTGGGTTATTTTACTCCCTGGCTAAATGGACCTTTTTAAAAGATGTTTTAAGGGTTTATCAAAAAAGCTTGTCTATTGTCTACAGTATAAATATCCAGTTAGCATGTGTGGGGAAAAATGTCATATATTTCTTCCAATTATTTTTAAACCAATCAAAATGAAAATTCAAATAGGTCCACTAGGCTAACAGGAAGCCTCACTATAATTAAAAGCTCACAGGAACTAATCTAAAGAGGTTCCTTATCCTGGAAGTTGGGCAGATTCATAAACGCTATACTGTTTTATAATTTCACCAAAGATCCATGCTAGAATTTTTAAAAATCTTAAGACAGAAGCCTACATATGTATAACCCGTTGTATATCAAAACTGCCCCAGGTAATTCCAGCTTGCACCTGTTGCCCAGCCTAAGGCGTGCATTCAACAGGATTCCTGAAGCCTCAGGTTACCCTACAGGCCTTTCGTCATCAACCTCCAGAGCACCAGCTACGAATATGGTTAAGAAAGGAGTGAAACACCAGTGTCTGAGCAAGGCAATGTGACCCCCGCATGCACATATTTGAACGCACACTGAGCACCTACTAAATACGTGGCACTTTGCTAGACACTGAGAGTACAAAATCAAGACATGATCCAGGTCCTCAGTCTAGAAGGAAGGTCAGGCAAGAATAGGATGGCAGATGTATAAATTATTTTGGACGTTCGCCCTGGGTGCTGTGGGAATGCGGAGAAGGGGTGGTTCAATCAGATTCAATCGGACCCAGGAGGCTTCCTCTGGGAACTAACATTTGAGATGTATTTTAAACTCTAGGAGATAGCTAGATGCAAAGTAGAGGGGAAAACACGTGGGCTCTGAAAACTTGTAACAAAATGAAGGCAACATGGTTGCAGTATTTCTTAGTAGGAGTTTATATGCTTCTCTTTATATCATACTTTGAGGCAACAATGGATTGAGATGCTGTTGAGACTCTACATGTATCCGATGGGGTTCTTAGTTATATGCAACAGAAGCCAACTCTGGCTCTTTTAATAATAGCAAAGATAAGTACTACTTGCTCCAATGCTTCCTGTGTGTCAAACTCCATTCTAAGTGTTTCCTGCAAATTAATTCAGGTAACTCACCCAAACCCTAAGAGGTAGGAACGGTTATTACTCCCATTTAGCAGATTAGGAAACTAAGGCCCTGAGAAAGTAGGTAATTTATCCAAGATGACGCAGCTAGCGATGGCAGGGCTGGATGATGAAGCCAGACGACCTAGCCTGCATTTCTGCTCTAAATCTCTATACTACACAGCCTTTCAAAGGAATTTACTACAATATACTGAGAACTCCTAGGATTTCAGGGAGGGCAGGAGATCAGGCCCTGGGCTGTGCAGCCAGAGAGCCCCTTCAGTGAGGACTGCACTGTAGCCACTGGCAGGCACAACTGCTGTAGCCTGCACCCCCTGGACACCTCCTGCTAGTGCCTGGAGCCCCCAGGAACATTACCTTGTGGCAACACCACTGTCACCCCCAGGGAGTACACCTGACAGTCCTCCTGAGTACTGGTGACACCTAGGTACGTTCTAGGTGTAAGGAAGGCTGGGGAAGCAATTGCGTAGCAATTTCAGCTTCTTTACAGAGAAATGCAGACTCTGCCTCCTACCAAGGTCCACAGGTGGGGAATTACACAGACACAGGGAGGGGGCTCAGATGCTGGGCAGCCCTCCCCCCCCCCGCCAAAGGCGAATATACAATGCAACTCAATCGCTATGCGGGCCTTCATTTTTATCTAATAATGAAATGATCTTTTAAAGCAAAAGTTGAATATGCCAAAAGCAATATATGGTCTACTCACTTTTCTAAGGGGAGCCAACCAGACAGGAATTTGAAGTGGGGGTGGGGTGGGGGTATTAATTGCGAAGCTAGAAGGTTCTTCCCTCCAAAACTTGGCCCTAAGAAGGATGGGGCACGGCATAAGTCCTGTTAGACCTCGTGCCCACAGGCATCTGCCAAATCTCTCTTTTATCTTCAAAAAGAGGAAACTTGGCCTGAAGGGGCCATCACAGATTAACATAGAAAGATAAATGGAGATTTGAACTGTGTGTATGAGTTACCTGAGCCATAATTTTTCAACTGAATAGGTATATGACAGATGTTTGAAATATACAATATTTACATGGCTGGTCTAGTCTTCTGCGCTGCTACTTGTACAGTTCTAACTCTTTTCAAACCTGACTACAGATACCTAAAGCATATCCCTTTTATCAACAATGCAAGAGCTTATGAATAAATGCAAACTCTAATAAAACAAATCCAAAACTTAAGAACCACTTTGCTTTTAGGAACAGGAGAGCAAACAATCTCCTAGCAATCCTAACTACGATTCTCTAGGTTTTCAGAAAACCTAGTAAGACTCAGCGTTAATGGAATCCAATTGGCCCTCCACCTGCTGGAAATAAAAATAACCAAATCATCTGCTGCCTTCTAAGAAGCAGAACATAAAGTACAAGCTAGTCTACTCTATTGTTCTTGATGAACAAGCTAAGCAGATGACCTCCAACCTGTAACCATAACCTTTACTTTTCACTGCGTTTCAGTTCCATATTTCTAATTGCCTAAAAGACATCTCTGCTTGGACAAGCAACACATTATGTCCAAAATGGAACTCATCATCTGCTCCATTTTTCCCAGCTTCCTGATCATTTGTTACATTCTTCCAACAAACATCCCTGTTTGACCATTTATTTTCTTTCAACTCCTAAATCCAGTCAATTACAAGGAACAGCCAGTCCCTTTGTTCTCCCAGATTCTCCCTTTCCTCTTATCTCCCATCCTTCCTTCCTTGCTTGGCCTATAACAGTTTTTCATTGTGTGGTATGAGTACCACTGGGGCACAGGAGTTCATTTTAGGTGAAACCTAGTTGATTTTTTTTTTACTGAATATATAGTAATATTAATGGAAATTAGAAAAGTATAATTATCAAGTGAAACTCATAATTTCACAGAAAATATAAAGTTTTCTCTTTAATGCACTTAAATTTAAGAGTGGATCAATTAAAGGAAATTATTAAGTAAATAACGGTACAGGTAGTGTGTGGACATGGAAAAAAAATCTTGAGGGCGGTGTGTTAATGCCTAGCAGTGATGGGAACCCGGGTCTGTAGTAGCCCCTTTATCATTTTACAGCAGGATTACCACCTCAGCCCCCTCAGCCACTCCTGCTGGGCGCCCGGCGTCTAGACCCTCAGCTCTTCCTTTTCTCCAGCAAGCCACTTCCTAAAATGCTCCTCTCATCATTTCTTTCCCACTCATGCATCTATTACCTACAACATAAACTCTGCATTCCACCTCAGTATCAAGATCCCACCCGGCCTAGCTACATGTCACCTCTAATTATAACCCAAAGTTACAGTACGACAAATTTCACATACACATTTTCATTTCCAGCCCCATGCCTCGGTTCCTGCAGTTTCCACAACCTTTCCCCAAACCTTCTCCTTCTCTGGTTCTTCAAATCCTTCCCAGCTCTTCAAGATCCTAGCAAGTCCTGCCTCCAGGCAGCCTTTTCTAATCTATATTCGTCTCTTCTCTGGAATTCTATTCCATTTATACAACCACCCCACTTGACTCTTGATTATTTCCTATTATTTATCCATTGTCAGCTCATCCTGTCAATCATAATAAGATCCTTGACTGATAGGATCAAATGTCATATATTTTGATAACTTCCATAGATATCAAAGGATAACTCATATTGAGGAGTTCAGATACGTTTTCCTTCAACCTTTTTTTAAGAACCATGCCTTAGTCATTCACCCAACAAACATTTACTGAGTGCCTGGTATGTGGCAAGCTCTATGGTTGCTGGCACAATAGAGATGTGAATAAAACAGGTACTGTCACTGAGGAGCTTGTTGTCTAGCACAGGAGATGCACATGTAGGCACGTGGTACAGAAAAATGTGATTGTGTCGCTATAAACACAAGTACAAAATAAATGTCATGGGAGTGATTCACTCTAGAAATGATGTGGAGGAAGACTGAAAGAGAAGGGGGCATATAAGCTGGTTCTGGAAGGAGAAATGGGGTTCTATCTGACCTATAACGAGGCAGCTGAACATAAGTTACAGAAGCGCAAAATGGCAAAGACTTACTGCTGAAGGTAAAGGGTTCTCAGAGTCTGCAGCACAGAATGGTGGGGGAGGAACAGAAGAAGAGGTGGGAAAAGTGGGGCAGGTCAGGACATAAAGGGCCTTGGCCTAGGACTTCATCCATAGATGCAAGAAACTTCTAAAAGAGAAGCAACATGACCAGCTTTTGATTTGGGGGGAAAAAACTGGGGACATGGGAGAATGGATCAGACTGGAACATAGGTCAGTTTGGAAGATATTGTAATAGAACAAAAAAGAAGATTTAAACAACAGGGACAAAGAGAAAGGCAGAGATTTCAGAAATATTTAGGAGGTAGAAATTAATAGGATTTTCTGACCAACTGGTTGTGCATTCCAAGGTCAAATAAAAATAGTCTAGGGATTAACTGCTTAAGAAGAAGTTTATTATCCACTTTAAAATTTACCCATGTCATTTCATCTGCCTATTACTGTTTCATTTAGAATTGACTATATTCTTGCAAACTAGAACTTCTAATTTATACTGTATACATTAAGCACTTCACAGGCTCTGTGACTGATCTACAAAATACTGTCCTAAAGTCAAAAGTTAGTGTATTACTCCTTCAGCAAAGATCTAACCAGATTTTGCTACATTCATTCAGCATAAACAATATTGTACTAAAGAACAGACCATTGTTTCAATTGTCCTCGGTCTCTAGGGTATAGGGAACATAAAGCCAGAATTGCTCTGGATGGGTAAAATGTTAAGGTTTTATTATTTTATACAAGATATTCATATTCCCTTTTTTTTTTTTTTTCAAATAAAAACTTTCACAAGAGAGTAAAAGATATTGAAATACCAAGAGGGGTGACCTTTTGTAAGCACATTCATGTTCTCCTGGGAAATAAAGAATAAAGTCATTCACCACCAAGCGTAATATTCCTCACTTCCACTTGCCTGATGAAAGGAGTCAACATAGGTAGTTTGAAATTAAAACACAGTTGGAGCAGCTAGGCTGAAAATGGATCTCTGCAAAGAGGGAAAAGGAGGCAATGGGATGCTGTTTATTAAAACTTGCATATGATTATAACTTGCCAGGTCTACACACACACACACACACACACCTCTGGTCACCAGGGCAAGCCCTAAAATGTAGACATTTAACATAATGTTTGGGGATGACAGGAAATAGAATTCCATGGCAAAATGACTCCTATTCCCACATATGGAAGCACATAACTCCAATAAGTTTTGTTGTTGTTTTTTTTTAAAAAGGGCAAATGTGTTTTTTTAAATGATTTATGTGTAAGTATTCAGACAGTCTGTGCTCACTCGTTACTGAGCCACTGCTGCACCCAATTCTGGAACCTGGAGACTCATTACAGATGGGAGAGAGGTCATGTTACTTGGCAGGGACACAGCTGGGTCGTGGCAGGCCCAGATTAGAACCCAGCGTGTCCACTTCCACTCCCAGAAAACTATCATGTGTCTTAAAATAACAGAACCTAAGGAAACAGAATGCACAATCAACTGTGCCCCCAGAATTAGTTTCTGTCAAATGAAAACTAATAAACTAATCAACACGGTATACGGGTGACTTTCCCCCACTGATTGTATTAGTCTAGCTTAGCCTACAAAACTGATTTAAATTTTCTTAAGATGTCACTTTAGGGCTTTTGCTTTATCTTTTTCTGCCAATTCTTTAAATCTGCAGTATGAAAAAAAGCCTGCTTTAGGCTTTTTAAGAGGTTCTTAAAATGACAAGTGCTAAACTAAAAGGTACCATGGTTTTAGGGGTGTCTCATTCATGAGACATTTTTACTTTCCACTTTTGATCAATAAGAATGCCCCCAAACTTGGTGGCATTATATGTGGACTATAAAAGAAGCACTCATCTCTGAGTCTGGGGACTGGGGAAGTTAAGAAAATTGAAAGTTAGCAACACCATTTGGGTAAAGAGGTCACAGATTTAACAGAGAAGACTAACAGCTTCATCAACAAAAGATTTCAGGTCTTGAAAATCATTTCACAGAAGTACTTGAGCATGTTTTCATGTATAAAGTATCCCCATTATGTAGGTAGGTCCCTCTTTGCAGGGTGTTTTGTTGCTAATTTAGCAAAACTACAAAGTTTAGTATCGTAATTTATAATTTTAGAAAATGCTGAAGACTGATCCTACATCCATTTGGTCCAACCCTTTTTCTTCTTTAAATAATGTCATGCACATTGTATTATTCATCTTGATTTGAACAAAAGGCAAGATTCTCCCCCTTCTGCCCCGAAACTACCATTGGGAAATTAATAGTCAAGATGAACAATGAACTCATCCCATTGCCTGTGAACTTACTGGTTGCTAGGAGGCCTGCGAATTCTTAGGATTACTTTAGATTTAGTAGCATGAATTGGGAATTAAACAGTCCTATAAGGCACGGTCTTTGAGATTTAAAGTTTCAGGTCTCTGCATCTAACCGTCCTTTTGGAAGACCTCTTTAGTTTTATGTGCCTCTTCTAACTTCTTGAGTTTAAGTATAGTTTATCCTAAAGTTTATGAAAAAGCCAAGGCTAAATGTCAAGCCTATTGCTATAAATCACATTTCAAACTGGTAATTACTTATTAGTGGAGAAAAGACTGAAATGTGCTGTCTCATTAGAAAGCTATTATGGAAAGCCTACAATTTTGCTTAAATCGGGCTTAAAGTGAAGCACCTACTATGTGATAGGCACTCTAGCCCAAAAGGACCGTTATTAATACCTATTTTGAAAAATTTATGAGGATCTTCCATTGCATAACTTTTTTTTTTTTTTAAGGAGCTTTTCCCCATGGTTTTTAGAAACATTTGTTGGGAAGATTCTAAAACTAGTCTCTTAGCTGGACTTACATTTAGCACATCCCTGAACAGTCTTAGCACATCCTTTGAACCCAAGTAATTTATCCACAACAACAAAAAACCTTTTTACTGAAAAAGGATGATAATACTAGCAGTTATTAGGCTAGTGACTGGGCAAACAGAAGAAAGAACTATGTGACAAGGACTCTATTTGTATAGAGTCACTAACTTTGATACAAGTGGATTTCCTTTACATATCCTAAGAGGAAAAGACCTCCTTTTAAATTATCTTAAAGTGTTTCAATATACCCTCTACTCCTAGAAACACATACTTTGAAAGTAGCCATATTTGGAGAGGAAACTGATAACCCCCTCCCACCAAAGGCTGCATATGAAAAAAAACTCTACCTACTCTCCTAATGCTCATTATAGGTGTTTGCCTTAATATTTACTATTTCCTTCCATTAGCACCAAAACTTGTTTTTTATTACATGTACAAGTTAACATCTAAAATAAAGAATAAATAATAGCTCTCCCTCCCTGGGCAAAAATCATATTATATCCAACCTGTATACCCACGAGGATCTAGCCAGGCACTCTGCTCTTAGGAGGCACTCCACAAAATGCTGAATGAATGACACAGCTCTCCCTGCCCACCCCCTGCCCCTGGCTTTTGATTTTCTGTTTCTCAGCAGTAACCTAACATTGAATCTACACAGAAACCGCCAAGCTGAAACAGGTTATCCTCCATTATCACCTTAAGACCATCGTACCATTTAGAGGTCAAGAAATGAAATGAAATAGAATAAAATAAAAGTAAAAAGCATCTTCCTGGAGTCATCAAAATGCCTTTCAGTGCTGGCAGTAGCAGAGAAGTTCTTTTGCAAAGAATGAAAATGTAATCATAATGAGGCAATGACAAGATAGATAAAAATAGGCTCCATGGGAATATGCCTGAAATTATTAGTGTTGCAGATTTGTTGAAGAAATTATGGTCACCTGCCCTCCTGATAGCTTCATACTAGGTGTCGGGACTAATTCCATAAGGGGGGGGGGGAAGAGGGGGCACTATTAAGTATAGAATGAAGACATTCAAACCTTAAGCATACGAAACCGAAGATTATCTGAACACTCAGGGCAAACATGGCTTTATGTAGATATTTGCTTTGAGGTTAGATTTGGATTAGGTATATTTCAAAATTTGCTGTCACACGTCTGAAGATTATAGCAAACACAGCAGTGACTGACTTACATTACTCAAGTATAAACTGTACTTATCACTCCCTTTACAAATTTGGCTTTTCATGAAAGAGAGAACCAAGATATTGCCAAAATAGTAAAACATCCTCATGTGGCCAGATTTTGCAAGGGAAAAAAATCCTTACTTTCTTGAGGGTTTATACTCATGGAAATGTGGTCACAAGACATTTTAAAAGCACAAGATAGATACTGGCCCCAGTTAAAAGGACTTGCTGTTTTAAGAGAAAGATAGTGGAGCTAGACTTTAAGTACCAAAGGCAAGTTTAACACAATCTTCCCATTCAAGACAGGGCTTAGAATGATTTGGTATAGCATGTGGCTTAAAAGATCATCTTGGTTCTTCCAGTACATTGTGTTTAAAAGAAAATTAATTCTTTTGGAATGAAGAGCAAACAAAAATTGGTGTCTTACGCATGATTACATACAAGTGGTTAGCCGTAAGCAAGGAGAAAACACGAAAGATTTCCAGGATCTCTCCCTTCAGCATTTCCTCAGCTATTTTACCCCTGGGTTTCCAAATCAGAACCAAAGCCATTCCGCTGTATTTTGAAAGGTAAGTAGCTCCTTCAGCAATGCTTTTACACAGCACTGCATTTCAGATGAAACCTCCTTTTTCGAAACCTTCACTTTCATTTACCGTTTTGTTGGTCCTTCCCGTGCGATATGCAAATACGATACAGGCCCCATTTTTTCTATACAACCTAATTCAAAGCGACATATGTTAAATCCACACCGAATCATGTGAACATTCAATCCGCATCCATACCATTACCCGACAGAATACATTCAATGAACTCCAACATAGTTCTCTGCGTGCAAATAAGACGAGCCTGAAATGTATGCAGAGAGCTCCCCTGACTCAAACCATCCACGACTGTACAAGAACCTGTGCCCTTTTAAGAATAAAGGACTGTTAAACACCCACTAAGAGAACTGGTCACAATACAGGGGCAAGCCAGCCTGGCACTGCAGGCAGCACGGGTCGCAGGCTCTCCCGTAAAGCTCAGGAAGGTTGCCGCGCGGGGCTTGCATGCATTTATCTCCCTCCCTGCAGCCAAAACGCCCGCTTGCCCCCCTCTCGCGTATTTTACCTAACTAATAGCTCTCCAACCCCATATTGCGAGGGCCTGCTGCGGATCTTGCGGAGGTACAAAATGGTGGCTGTGAGCTAATTTTTTATTGCTTTATCCACAACTTAGCGCATCCATCACCTCCCGTCCTCCGATCTGAGCACCCCAGCAGCGCCGCACCCGGCCCGGGGGCGGGGAGGCAGAAACACGGTCACCAACCTGATGTCATGTAACCCCGCGAAGCCTGGGGCGCGAAGGCCGCGGGGAAGCGCTTGTGCAGGCGGTAGTCCTTCTCGCTGCGGGACCTCATGCGGTCCGAGGCCCGGTCGGAGAAATCCGAACTAGGCCAGGCTCGCCGCAAGGTTGTGCTCCGGGTCTTCTTCATGGTGGGGATGGCTACCTGCTGCCCCGATCCTCGGGGGCTTCAGCGCCGGGGCGCAGGGCGCAGCTTATCCGTCTACGGCGGGCACGACCCGGGCGGACTCTGCGCACATTTTCCCAGCCCCTCCTAGTCGGCGTCTACACCGCCAGCGGCGGGTCCGGCCCTCCCCACGCCCCCCCACACCCCCACGGCGAAGGCTCCGATTTTACACACGTCCCACAATGCATTACACTTCATTTGCAATGCGCCCGGCTTATAGCTTCCAGATTCCTGGGGGGAAAGGCACGTTAGCGGGCTCCCCCGGCCAGGAGGAGGCGGGGAGGGGGCGGGCGGCTGGGGGCGCGGAGACTTGCAGCGTGAAAGCAATCGGAACGCAGACAATGGCCCGATTCAGCGCAGGAGTGCTTAGCCAACTGTGCGCCACGGCACAAAAGAGCCAAACAAACGAGGAGACCGAGGCCTCCGGTGATAACCCGGGCTGGGGGCGCCCAGGCAGCCGGCGGGGCAGCTGCAGACCCTCCGCACCGGGCGGGCTAGCGACAGGCGTCCGGATGACAGTGTGCAAGTCGTGTCCCCCTAGGCCTGTCGGCCGTGCGGCCCGCGGTCCCCGGCGCAGCCTGGCCCTGCCTCTCCTGCGCTCCTCGGGAGGCAGTCTTCATTCCAGGGGCTCAAGTGGGGGGCGCGTGGGCACAGGGATCCGCAGGCAGCAGCTGCGGCAGCCGGGGCCCTGCGGGAGCCACGGAGAGCCCGAGGCGTCCTCGCGGCTGCAGCGTCTCGTCAGTCTTCCTTCCCCCTGACTGGAGGTGGAGGTTCAGGGCGGCGTGGGCGGGTGCGCACCGACACGCATGTGCCCCCGCACACATGCACGCTCGTCTTCGACCGCCGAGGCGACGCCGGGCCCGCCGGCACGGCCTCCGCACCGTGGCACCGCGGCTCAGGCGCCAGCGCGAAGAATGGAAGGGCAGGCGCCCAGGATCATGCCAGTCACCAAGCGGCCTTAAGTTAGAGCACGGGTTCCATCAGGCTTCTGGTTTTCCTGTGAAGCGCCCTTGCGGCTACGCTGGGGCCGCTGCCAGGAGTCGGCGCCTGTGTATTTACATCTTTTTGAGGCGGATGGTCCCTCCCCCTCCGAGAGAGAGGGAGAGAAAAGACTCGGTTGGTAAGGAGAGAGCTGCGGTGCCCTGCCGCACCCACCTGCGCCAAGCCCGGAGTAAGCTAGCGCTGAAGGGAGGGGGCGCCCCTGCGAGCGCCTCCGACAAAGGCAGCCCCCGGGGCACCTGGTCCACGTCGCTGGAAACGCGCTGCAAGTGGCCTCCAGCTCTTCCTCTCTCCCCCTCGAGCCCCCGGGTAAGTCACTAGCAGTGGCTAAACTGCTTTCAGATCCACAAGCTCCTCCACACAGCACTGCCCCGCACAGCTGTTTCTGGTCCAACGACCAATCGCTAAAGGACAACAATGCGCGCGGCGCGGGAGGGGAGGAGGGAACGATGCGCCGCCCGAGCTGGGGCGCGGGGGTCACGCCGAGTTAAAGGCGCACCTCCACGGCGCTGCTAACCCCCGCTATGCTGCGCTGCTGTGGTGCGTGGAAAACGCCTGTCTCTCCCTTTAAGTCTCCAAAAATGCCTTGGGCTATAAACGACAACAAAAATAAATCTGATTTTCTTTTCAATTTTATTTTATTTTATTTTATTTTTTTTGCCAACTGTAACAATGCTACGTTCAACATCATTTTTAGGCTGCTGCCTCCTATTCACAGGTGCCAAGATGCAGAGACAGGACTAGAAAATCTTTATGGGGATATGCTCTTATACTACAATGAGCTGATATGGCAAAGAGCAACAGGCTCTACATGGTTAAGATTCAGGAAGTTTTAGCACAATCCGGTGCTATTCCAAGGCTTGAATCCTTTGGGGGCAGTAAGGTTCTTGGAGCCAGAAGGAGCCTAGTGTCTCAGCCACAGACGTAGAATCTAGGACCAGACGCTTCCATTTACTGACTCAAGGCTGCCCTCTGTAACATGGGGCCAGTATAACTAACATAGCTCTTGGGATACCAGGGATAAATGAATAAATAATGTCATTAAGTACCATATGGAACTTATATTTATACTAATCAAAATTTATTATTAACTGTAAACCAATTAGCTAACGTTCAGTGACATTTTTTAAAAGTTAGGAAAGCACAGTTCCCTGAAAGGCAGAATTTGCTGAAATGTCTCGTTCAGTGTAAGGACAGCTAAGAACAGAGAGACTACAGCTTTATAAGCCATAGAATGCTAAATGTGTAAAGGAACATAAAGGTAATAAAAACTGTATGACTGAATGCCAGAGATGTTGACATTTAGATATCTCAGTTCAATTCAGCAGTTACTTAGCACCTCCCACCAGCCAAAAGTGGTTATGTGAATGATTACAATAATTATGACACAAGGCCAATGGCGATTGCTGTGGCATCTGTAATATTCATTCATACAGCAAATAATTATTGATTGGTATATGCCAACACCAAGTTGGGTGCTGGACAAACAGAACACCACACCTGTCCCCTGCCCTCACGCAGCTGATAGTGGAGAGAGGCAGGAAGCAAATACATGCACAAATTGTGCTAAGTACAATGAAGAGAAATAACCTCTATGGGGGAAAAAAGTTAAACTGAGACCTAGAGGATAAGGAGCCACACAACAAGGAATGGGGCAAAAGTGTTTCAGAGTGCAGGAATAGCATGCACAAAGGCCCTGAGGCAGGAAAGACTGCTTCTGTTGGAAGAAGTGAAAGGTCAGTGAGGCTGGAACTGCAGCAAAATAAGAGAAAAGGAGAGAGATGTCTGATGAGGTCACGGAGCAAGCACGAGCCAGATCATGCAAGGACTTGTAGGCCACGTTAAGGGTTTTATATTCTATTCTTAGTGCAATGCAAACTACTGAAGAGTTTAAAGGAAAGAAGCAGTGATAGTTTTAGAATTTCTTTATGAAAGGGCTTAGAGGAGAGCATCTGTTTGAAGGGGAGAGGAGGAGGCTAGGAATGTGAATAGTACTTGACTTAAAAATGAGAAAGTATTAATTGTTCATATGTAAGAATGGAGGTGGGTTGAGTGATATGTTGGGAGAAGAGCTACTGCTCCCCTCACCCACTTCTGAATCCTGGCCTAGGAGGGAAGTGATATCCGATGTCCATACTGTTAACAGAAAGCCCTTGGAGACATGGCCAAATAGCCACACATAGAAGAATCAGGCAGCAAATAGGTTGGGCTAACGGAATCACATCAGACGGTGTTTTAGTTTCCCGAGCTGCTCAAGCAAATACCATGAAATGGGTTGGCTTGAACAATGAGAATTTATTAGCTTACAGATTTGAGGCTAAAACAAAGTCCAAATTAAGGCGTCATTAAGGCAATGCCTTCTCCCCAAAGATTATGGAGTTCTGGGGCTGGCTGCCAGTGATCCTGGGGTCCTTAGCTTGTCACGTGACGAGGCACGTGGTGGCTTCGTCTGGTGTCCCCCTTCTCTTCTGTGTTTAGCTTCCTGCCCCTGTGGCTCTCTCTGAATTCCGTTCCACTTAGAAAGGACTCCAGTAATAGGATTAAGACCCATTCTGAATAAGGTGGTGTGGCAGTTTGATCTTATTTATCAATCCTCAAAAAAGAGAAAAATTATGTTTGTAAACTGATCTGTTCCTCTGGGTGTGATACCCCTTGACTGTATCAAATTCAAACATTTTAAATTTACTTGATAAAAGATTAGGGCTTTGATTCGACCACGTCAATAGGGCATGACTCAGGGCTGAGTCCTCACCCCCTTGGTGGGCTGATATAAATGGACACACACACACACAGAAGAAGATGCATAAGAAGAAGAGAGAGAGCACTTTGTCAGTTTTGATCCTGGAGCCCCGGGCAGAGACAAGCCATTTGCCTGATAGTTTGCAGCTGAAGAGAACAGAGCAGCTGAGCAGCTGATAAGGCTATGCCAGACTGATAGAGGAAGCCCTAAGAGATGAGCCGTAGGCCAGCCTACAGCTGAGATGGGAAGAAGCTGAGCCCACGGAGCCTTAAGAGCAGGGGCTTTTAACAAGGGGTCCATGAACTTGATTTGAAAATTCAAAAAAACATTGTTCTTGTGGGGAAATGTTTATTAAATAATAAACAGTATAGTGTGGACTTAGTAAGGGGTCTGTGGTTTTCACCTGACTGACAAAGGGGTCCGTGGACAAAAAAGGTTAAGAATCCCTGCTTAAGAGGAAGAAGGAAGGAGAGACCAGGCAAAGAATGCCTGCCATCTTGCTTCAACACGTGGCAGCTGACTGGTGAGAAAGCAGCCTTGAGTTGGACTCTTTAGGGCCTTGTGACTGTAAGCTTTTACCTCAAATAAATACCCTTTATAAAAGTCAACAGATTTCTGGTACTTTGCATCTGCACCCCTTTGGCTGACTAATACAGTTGGTCACACATTAACTGAAGTAGCCTCATCAAAAGGGCCTACTTAAAATGGGTTCACACCCACAGGAATGGAGTAAATTTCAGAACATGTTTTTCTGGGGTACATACAGCTTCAAACCACCACAGATGGTAAAGCAAAGCAGGAGAGGTAGAGACAATTATTTTATCTATCCAAATCAAGAAACAACGTTGAAAGAGGTTACAAAGGTAAGGCCTGAATCTAGCAAACAGCATATTGTGGAACCAATCCTATCTGAAGAGAATGGATGTGGAATCCCGTTATTGTAGTAAAACTGCTAAAAACAGACTCAATGTGTCCATTCTGTGCTATGAAAAGAATTGCTCTGGTCACATACAGCCGCCCAGTCCCTGGTCTCAACTGCAAATCTCACAGCCTACCTAAAACAATCATGCATTGGAGGTCATAGACTGTCCATCAGTAACCTCAGCTGCATAGTAACCCCAGAATTCAATATTGGGAATGTTTAGAATTAAAAAAAGAAATGATAAAGCAAATCAATTTTATGGTATTTGAATTTTCATATCAGGCTTAAGAATAATTTGTATATTTGGTATTTACATATCAGAAGATTAGCGATGCTAACTAGACAGACAGATTTGCTTTGTGATTCTTATCCAAATGTGTAATTAGTTTTAGAATTGTAATTTTAAGTTGAAAGGTACAAGAATTTTTACTTTGAATTTTTTAATGAAGAGAATCTCAGTTTGTTAGATTTACAAATGCTGAATGAATTTAAGAGTTAACAGAAGGCAAACTCCATGAGAGCAAGGGACATTTTCTGTTTTATTCATTGTTGTTTACCTTTCTGTCATGTTCATAGTTGTACTCCCAGTGGCTGGCAGTGCCTGGTATGCATTTGATGACAAACGAAAGGCTGATTAAATACTTGGGAAGGTTTGGTTTGAAGCCTTCTCAGTCAAACTTATTAAGTGCCTTTTAAAAATTAAGTAGGGAAGCGGATGTGGCTCAACCAGTTGGGTGCCCATCTACCACATGGAGGGTCCTGGGTTCGGATCCCAGTGCCTCCTAAAGAAGACGAGCAGACGCCACACCTGCCACAACGAGCAAACACCTAAACGAGCAGATGCCACAAGCCAGCAGATGCCCTGTATATATGATATAGATTTTTTTTAATCCTTTTATTATAGTAACAAATATAAAGCACAAAAATTCCCCATTTTAGCCACAGTCAAATGTACAATTCGGTAGTATTAATTTATATTCACAATATTTTGCTACCATCAAAGACATCCATTACCTCTTTGTGCCTCTTCCTGAAACATGATTTGCAAAATATATTAATAGTTTAATTTGACAAACAGGCTCATTAGTCAAAATATATATATACACACATATGTACCTTGGAATTAGGCTGGTATGTGGCCCAATTTATGAAGTTAGATGGACTCTGGAAAAGATCATGGCCCTATAGGGCTGGGCTTTCAGAGGTGTCCATAGCTTGT
>JAQZBX010012481.1:0-15117 GCA_029593785.1 Cabassous unicinctus
TTTTCAGATCAATTCACTTCAGTAAATTTTGACAAGTCAGTATCCAACAGGCTCATCCACCCTGATTTTTCTTTATTTTTGCATTGACTAAATAGACCATATTTTCTCTGTACAAGCCATAAAACTTTTAGATCAGGTTCTGAACTTCCCATTCTATTTTCACTTTGTAATTGAAATATTAATTCCATCACTGTAGCTCCTAGAGAACAAGGCCCACTCTACTTTTTAGGGAAGAAAAGAGAGGGATTAGCTTTGATATGTGCAAAGTTTTCCAATAGTACTCTTAAATATAAGCAAAAACATTCACATATAATTCATTTATAATTGCCTAAATTACATAGATTTATGCAAATACTTACATGTGCACACACATTTACACAAAGAGAAGCATACTTATTGAGATTTTAAGAGTGGATTTATGCAATGATATACCAATATGTATTTTTCATTATTTTGTCATCTTGTTTCCCTGCAACATTTTACACAGCTCTGGAAAGAATAGGGCATTACCATATTAGGAAATTGAAATATTTTCTGCTGGGGGCCAAGAACAATCCACAAATATCTAAGGATTTTTAAGAATGAAAGAAAATAAAACTATGTTCGAAAAGGATAACCTATTTTGTTGACCATTGTAGTAAAGAAATTTAGTTCTTGGAAATTCAGAATATCCTCCAAAACCATTACTTCTGCCTTCGAGAATCCAAAGGCACAGCAAGTGGCATAGCACTTCTGTGTTCATGCCAAGGTCACAGGCAGATTTATTAATTGTTCATATTATTATTATTCACTCTATATATTTTAAAAGAAAATCACTTTCACATGTTAGAATTACTCCATAGTAGACTGATAACTCTAAGCACACCATTCATACCAGAAAAGCATTAAGGCACTAGCAGAAGAGAGCAGGTGGAGAGCTCTGAATAAGAATGTTGTGTTTTGTTTTTTCTATTTTCACTCTGAAGAATCAGCATGCCTGAGAAATTTATCAACATGACCATCATAATGGAATTCTTGCTCATGGGATTCCGTGATGGCTGGATGCTACAGAGAGTGTATACTACACTCTTCTTCCTCATTTACCTGGTAGCAGTGATGGGGAACCTCCTCGTTGTCATTGCCACCACCATTGACGAACATCTCCAACTTCCCATGTATTTCTTCCTGAAGAATTTGTCCTTGCTTGATATCTGCTTTATCTCTGCCACTGTCCCTAAATCCATCATGAACTCTCTAACCAACAGTCATTCCATCTCCTTCCTAGGTTGTGCCATGCAAGTGTTTCTTGTTGTATTTTCCGCTGGCACAGAATTTGCCCTCCTTATGGTGATGTCCTATGACCGCTATGCTGCCATCTGCCATCCTCTGCACTATGAGGGCATCATGCACAGAGGTGCCTGTGTGCAGATGGCAAAAGCATCATGGCTCAGTGGATGTGTTTACAGTTCCATTCATGTAGCAGGTACATTCTCTGTCAGTTTCTGTGGATCCAACATAGTACATCAGTTCTTCTGTGATATTCAATCACTGCTCACACTTTCCTGTTATGGAAAGCATATTTTAGAAGATGCATTTCTTATTCTCAGCTGTAGTTTTGTTTCAGTGTGTTTCATTTTAATGATTGTTTCTTATGTTCACATTTTTACCACTGTACTAAGAATCCCATCTGTAAAGGGAAGACAAAAACTTTTTTCAACCTGTCTGCCCCACCTCGCCGTGGTGATGCTGTTCCTGTTTTGCGGGTTTCCTACATATTTGGAAAAAAATTTCAAATCTTCTTTACTGAAATTGGTGATATCTGTGCTTTATACAATGTTACCCCCCACCCTGAATCCTCTCATCTACAGTCTGAGGAACAAAGACATGCAGACAGCATTAGGAAAAGTGATAGCGATAAAACTCACAAAATGATTTCTCGATTTTGATATTTAGTTTTAATTAATATGAATTACTTTTCAAAATAAAGAGACACCTCTATTTTCCTATTTCTAATCAACAGAATTTAACAATGTGATATGGTAAGGGTGTAACAGGTCAAAATTTTATTAACTTTTTTTTATGTGTAGAAAATTATTAGCTAGGAAACACTCAACTCAATGTTTCTCTTTCCAGTATCAATTTCATATTATCATACTCTGTTTGGGAACAAATTCTGTATGTTTTTCACTTACTGTCAGTGTTTCCAAATACATTGCAATCTCCCAACATTTTTAGAGTTGTCACAAAACTAGCATTTAAAAATTTTTATTTCTGGAAGTATACTTTCTTTTTAGGGCATCTGTAGTTAAATTGGGGATGCATAAATATTCATAACTTGTCTTTAAGTGTTCTGTTGGTCTATGCAAATTAAATATTTACTTGTGGAGTTCAGAGCAGAACCATTATGGGATTTGTCAAATTGTGGTGATTTCACTTAAGAATTAAGAATGTATAAAGTTGGTGATGACAACATTCTTATTAACACCCAGAATCAGAATAGAAAATCATCAGGAATGGTTTCTTTTGTTTTATAGAATAACAATCTAACACAATCCTGAAATAATTCTGAACAGGTCTCATCTCCATATATTTATGACTGTAGTTCTTCTTTTCTGAATACGATATCCTACCACAAATTTCTGTGCCTTCCTTTTCCTTTCTTTCCTTTGTTCCCCTTTCATTCTGTTATTCCTTCCTTCACCCCTGCTTTCTATCCTGGACTTTATGGTTTCCCTTTCCTCTTTCTCTTGCTTATTCCCCTCTTCATTTTCTGTCTTTATTTAACTTCTACACTTTAAGAGTAGATTCTTCATGTCCCCAATAAATTATAATCTCATTTCGCTGTTAATTGTTATTCTATTTATATTTCAACTAATATTACCCTATGACCTGCAGAAAACTCTCATTATTTCTATCTTCTTTTTGGTGACCTTGGTGTATTCAATTGATTTATTATTACATGCAATTTTGTTTATATTTATGATGACTTTTAAAATCTTAGTAGAAAATACAACCTCCAGACCCATAAATGTGATTTGTGAAATTGACTGTTATTGTAAAATGTGTAACTCCTGGAATATAACATCAATTTCCACTACTATCAGCAGAGTATCAGGGTATCTGTCTCACTGTTTTTTAACCAGCTTTTTTTCTGTTCATATGGGAAAATTAGTTATATGTTATCACATTATTTTACTAAATTTATTTTTTTCATTTTTCCATTCCATGTATAAGATTTAATTTGTAAATTTTCAGTCCAATCTCTTTGCCCATTTTTCCCTTTGGAAATTAGGCTTTTTTTCCTCCTTAAGTGTCTGGATGAGATATTTATGTATTAACTTGTAAAATTCACATTCCATTTTGGGAAAAACTATTGCTTTGTAGTTTGTCACTTTTGTACATGATGAACACTAATACCTAAAAAGCTACACCTATTTCAAATATCCAAAAATATCTTTCCAAAGCTTCTTCATATAAATTAAATATCTGCCTCCATGTAGGTTTTACTTTAAATATGTTCTTTGGATTCTATAAACATATGGCTTATTTATACCAATCACAAATTAGTAAAAATTTAGAAGTAGGCCCAAAATGAAGATTTTTTGTATACTTTGGTGACTAGCAATTTAGTAACAATTTTAGGATATGTAGTCCAGAGTAATCACCAGCTTTCCTTTATTGTTTTGGTATTTTATTTTAATTATTAAAATAAAAAATTACATGATTACAACAATAATAGCAGTAACAGACACAATGGCAAATAACTGAACACAATTTCCCTTTAATTGTGAACCTAACTGCTTTTAAGCACCTAGGGCTATGGGCAGTGTTACCTGAGATACTGAGGTATCCATAAATTTTCCCCTTTATTTCAATTTTCTGGTCTCCTTAATCAATTCTGCTAGTTATTATTTTTTGCCTGGGTACAGTGTATTTATTGATGGTACATAACAAGGTAAGGCCCTCTGAGCCCCTCCCCTTCTTCAGGGGGTCTTGTATGGGAGCCGTGGAGGATGGGTGAATCTCAAGTTAATCTAGGACTCCCCAACAGTGGCTGCTTCTCTCTCCCTTTCATGCTGTTGATGGGGCTGGTGATCCAGGGGGCTCTTACTCCTAGGAGGTCATGTGGACCATAAGGTCCACCACTCTGTTGCTATAGCATAATTCATTGTTGTACCAGGAAATGAGCTTGACAAAGTGTTTGCTGAGGGCAATGCTAGCCCCAGCATCAAAATTTTTAGAGTCATGTCACTGTTAAAGTCTCAGGAGACAACCTGGTCCTCAGTGTAGCCCAAGATGCCATTCAAGCATCCATATGATGATGATGCCTGCTTCACCACCTTCTTGATGTCATCATATTTGGCCATTTTCTCCAAACCAAAGGTCAGATCCACATAGCAACAGGGTTGATATTGAAGATAGAAATAGTTTCACCAGTTATTGTATTATTTGAGACTATGTTAATCATTACCATGAGTCACAATTTATCCTTGAAAAAGATTTGCAGAATTTTAATATTATTTATAGCATTTAGAAGTGGCACTCTTTAGCTTTGCTGTCCAATATGGCAGGAGCTAGTAATGGCAATTTAAATTAATTAAAATTAAAAGCAGATAAGCTTTCCACATTGGTAAGTCACTTAAATGCTCACTGGCAGCAAGGTTTGTTCATAGTATCTGTGCTACACCCCTGGATAGGGATGACAGTCTTAAGAATGACTGGTCACTTTTGGCCTAATCCTTCTACTTACAACAAGGCATTGTATGCTCTACATAGTTGCTTCTCTAAGGGTTATGTCATAATTCAGCTCTTTTCCATAATTGTGACCAAAACCCAAGGGGTACTCACTTAGAATGTTGCCTTTACCACAAACCTCAACCAAAGCCAGTATTGGTGCTAGCCACACTCTCAGGGTAAGTCAGGATCCACCCTTCTTAGTATTTGAGGCTGTGCCTTCTTTGCTTTTTCCAAAGCAGTCTGATGGTTTTTATCCTGGTCTCACGTATGACCTATTAAGATTAGCATATACAATGGTTTTAATATTTGAGCTAAATGAGGGATGAATCATCTCCAGTTCCCCAATAACCCCAGAAAGGCCATTAATTTTTTTTTAGTTTGTGGCATGAGAAAACATTGTACTTTGTCAATTAGAGCAGAGGATAGTTTTTCTTTCCCAACCAAGCAATGCCCAGGTATTTGATAGAGCAGCCAGGGCCTTGCAGCTTTTCCTGACTGATTGCTCATCAGGGACTTTCAAGTTGAGATACTATCATCTCTGAAGCTTCTTTTAATTCTGAAAGAGAATTACTGGTTAACATAATATCAATATCATGAAATAGTTTTACAGCCACAGCTTTCTTCCACTGGGCCAGATGCTTTGCCACAAGGCCATAACAGTTGGTCTGGCTATGCATATAGCCTTGGGGATGAACCTTTAATGTCCATAGTTAGCCTTCCCAAGTGAAGGTGAATGCTTGACTTGTCTAAGGAGATACTAAAGAAAGCATTTCCAAGATCTAAAACAAAGTGATAGGCAAACTGGGTACTAATATCTTGCAATAAACCAGTAATTTTTAGGACCCTTGCATACAGTGGTGGTGTTCCCTTATTTAATGCATGATAATCTACTGTCATGCACCATGTTCCATTAGGTTTTCATACTGGCTATGCAGGACTATTGAAGGGGCTATGAATAGTTATTATTACCCCTGCCCTGTATAATTCCTCAATTGTAGCAGTAATTTCTTGGTGTTCCCCAGGAGTTTGGATTGTTGGGTCACCACAATTATTCAAAGTTAGGGTACCTTCACTGGGGATGATTTAGTTTGTCCCCTTAGCACCACCTTTCTTACTCTGCATTGGAGGCAGAATTCTCCTATGGTAGTCTGTAAGTGGCATTCTAGAGAATGTACATTCCTAAAATAAATTTGGGCATAGGAAAAATATATACTGCATGTCTTTGGGGAAGTAATTGTCCAATTAGTAAAACTAAATTTTGTTGTTTAGCATACATTGTTTTTCCCCCATATCCATCTGTAGTCAGAACTGGCCCATGGAATCATGCTACATTGCAATGAGTTAAAGTACATTCAGTTCCTGTGTCTACTAAGGCTAACACTCTTAGTTGATGAGTAGGAGACCCTGAGGACATGAAGGTCCTAATCGTGTCACACAAGCAAATGTGGGTAGTCCTTATTTCCATCTAGAAATAATAGGTAGGCAACCCAAAATAGTTTTAGTGAAACTTTAAAGCAAGTTCCCTAAGGATAAGAGATTTATGAACATATTCCCTCAATTCTGAGGGAGAAGGGAAAATAGGGGAAAAAGCTGCTATCCCAACTCCAGGAACCTGCTGCAGAAAGACCATCATGTCCTCAGAGCACCTTCTCTGATGCCCAAACCATAGCCCCCTTTCTCCACAGCCTTTCTGATTCCCCTAAGTGCACTAAAGCCTGTCTGTGCAGCTTGCCACACAGGTTACCCCACTGGGGGCTCAGGATTGACACCAGAGGCCCATAATAATGCTTGAGAGCAGTAAAGTCTTCAGTGTCAGGCCCCACAAAATTGGCAGTTTAAATGGCATGTTTCATCCCCAATCCCCATAAAACTCTTCCATGGACTGCCAATGAGGGGTGGCATGAAGTATATTTCCTTCATTAGGCCATACAGCCTGGCATCTATTAATGAGCCATAGCAATAGTGACACAGTTTCTGTTTCACTAGAGGCAGTATATAGATGCTGACTTAAAGAAGGGTGAGTGGTGATGGGTGCCAAGTTATTCATTAAAACTACTGCTAGTACAACTCCTTCTGTTCCAGTGTCCATAATATGAGAAGCCAGTTATGCAGGGACTCTATTGATCGCTGCCTGTACCTTTGCCCTAAATTGTCCAACTTAGCAGCAGTATAGTCCCTCATGGTTACATGTAACTTTTGCTAGGGGAGTTTGGAAATGCTGGACCTCAAAAGGTTGATTTTGTAACACCTTCAACTTATGTAGTATTATAGGCACACACTTGGGGTTTCCTCATCTTCTTCTACTTCCCATTTTTCCTCTTTCTCCTCATCTGAGGAGAAGTACATAAGATCCCATGCCTTAGGGTGCCACCTGTGAGTGATTAATATCCTCCAGACCTGAACTAGAGTCAGCCTACAGCCCCTAGTTCAAGCACATCTACAAGCTAGGATTTACAACTGATCATCAACTTGGTGCAGGAATTTTGCTAAAGAGTCTTTCATCTCTGACTGTGCTAGGTGCATATCCCTTTCTACCTTTAACTTTTCTTAAAAGTGGGGCACAGAGGCTTTTGCTGCTTGTTCTGTCTCTGTAGCCATCTGCAAGTCTCCTAAGAGGGGTCATGTTATAACCACCACTGTCTGGGAGTCTCCCTTTTTCTTATTTAAGTGAAGCTGCTCTGCTGACTGTTGTAGTACAGACAGAATACTTGCCAGATATTTTAGGGTATCTCCATATTCTCTTGGCAGTTCCTGCTCATCCAAGAAGGCAGCCACCCTTTACATGGCCATTATACACCAACTCAAGATTTCCCTGGTGGATTTTCCTTTCCCTGATTTCATGCCTGCTACTGCCAGCAGTCTTTCAGCCTCCTGTTTTGTGGCTCACTGATTCACTGATTGTTCCAGCTCAACTCCAGAGGGGCATGAGTTGTGCAGCCATGAGACCAAAGAACACATTGGGCACAGAATCAGACCTAAGCTTTTTTAAGACTAATGAATAGGAAAGGGTCTCCAATGGTGGTGGTTAGGGAATGAAGACAGCACTCCACAAAGAAATGGGAAAATGAGGGGTGATTTAAGGGGTTTCAGAACAAGGACATTCCATAGGGTATGAGAACAGAGTTTCTGCTAGGGCCCCATGATGGCACACGTGGGGTCTGGTGATGTTATCACAGGAATGAAGTTTTACCCCTTTGAGGATATTTTGTTTATGATACCATCTATTCATCCTATCCCCCTCCAGGGAGGGTTATTATCTTTTAACTTAGGTCTAGGTCACATAGGCAGCTCCATGCTAAGCACTTTGGTGAGCTTGGGCCCCGGGTCCCCACATAAACTAACATTATTTTATTCCTTTCCAATTTCCTACCTATATCCTGCTATCTATTGCAAAAAAGAGCAACAGAGTGTTATGTAAATGTGTGTGTTTATGAATACATTGAATGTTCAAATATAAATACACCTAGTACACAATTTCTTAAAGCCCATTACTTTAATGTATAAGTTACTGAAAATAAATGGAATTGCTATAAATTATCACTAGAGAATAAAAAATTGAAAACAATTAAAATTTAAATTGGGGCACTTTGTCAGATATTATATTATAACATCACTCCCAGACACAGAGCTTTCCTTAAGAAGTGTTCTCTAATTTCATATAATGCCCTAGGTCCTGAAGATCCATTTCATAAACACTAGTGTTGACAATTATAACACAGTTGAAATGTGACCATATCAAATTTAAATAATGATTTATGTCAATCACATTTACATAAAATCTAAGTCTTTAATTTTAGTGCAAAATCTACAGTCTAGCCTACAGTTGGGCATGCCATGCCCCAAATAGCAAAATTTCCAATTTTGAGGGCACATCATTATACTTTTGAAAAATTAAAGTAAAATAATACTTATTTCAACTTCATTAAACTATCTTCTTTCTAATATTCTGCTTATTAAATTTAAAGGATATTTTATATTGGAATGACTGTTTTAGATAAATGAAAAGGAATGAGGTTCAACATTGGCACTTTTATCAAAGATGTGGCATGTTTGCCCTACTACCCTTCTTTTACTAGAACCTGGGCTTTTCTGATGGGGCAAGACATGTTAAAATATATGATTTATATTTCGTGGAAATTACTTTTAGACTTATTTATAATATTTTATGACTTGTGATTTTTTTTCTAAGCATCAGAGGGTGAAATTTCTTTTTTTCATTTAATCTTAAAACAGCACTAGGAAAAAAATAATAGTGTAAAAAAGTTTGTTTTATGTAGACCTTTTTTTTTTTAGTTTTAAATTTATGCCTAGATATTCAAAGTGATTCAGTCATTCTATTTTTAAATGAATTTATTTCAAATTTTAAAAAAATAAAAAATAAATAAAAATCAGACAAAGGAAATGTATTAGTCAGCCAAAAGGATGCTAATGTGAAATACCAAAAATGGGTTGGTCTTTATAAAGGGTATTTATTTGTGGTAGAAGTCCACAGATACCAAGCCATAAAGCATTAAGTTTCTTCTCTCACCAAAGTCCATTGCCACATGTTGGAGCAAGACAGCTGCTGATGTTTGCCAGGGTTCAGGCTTCTTGGGTTCCTCTATTCCTGGGGCTGCATTTCTCTCTGGGCCTAGCTCCTCTGGTTCGTCCACAAGGTCAGCTGTAGACTATCAGATGAACGGCTTGCTTCTTTTCTCCTGGGGCCTTCTCACCAACATCAAAATTCCATCATCAAAACTGCTTCTCAAAAACTGCTCCCTCTGTCCTTTGCCTTGCCTTTTATATTTGATTTCTCCACCCACCAAGGGGTGGGGCTCAATGCCCTACTGATGTGGCCCAGTCAACGCCCTAATCATAACTTAATCATGCCCAGATTAGCAGATCAGTTTACAAGCATGATCCAGTTATATTTTTGGAATTCATAATTACATCAAATTGCCAAATGGCTAGAGGAAAGCTTAACAAATTATACAAAATCACTCCAAAAAATTCTGTCCAGGCACATTTATCTCATCTAATCCTAAAACAAACTCAATTGTTCCTTCAGTGTTCAGAAAGGTACACAAATGATCACGTATTTCTTAAATGATATGATGAAGGTCTCCATGTTAATGAAGAAAATGAAAAATAAAAAAATGCTTAATCATACTAATATCTCCTAAAACTAAACTTCATATTTAGTTTTTTCAACCACAATCATATTTATAAATCAGCAGTATTTGTTATAATCTGTCTCATCAAATCCATCCATTACCATGTATTTAAATTGGACTTACATACATACAGCATGAGCTCCCCCCTTATTAATCCAGATTCTGTCCCTTACTAACCTAAATTCTCTAGTTAATTTCCTTAAATTACTCATCATATTTATTTCATATCAGTGAGACTATACACTATTTTTCCTTTTGTGTCTTGCTTATTTCACTCAACATAATATCCTCAAGTTTACACATGATGTCATGTGCTACCCCAATTTATTTCTTTTTACACCTGAATAGTATTCCATCATGTGTATATACCATATCTTGTTTATCCATTCATATGGTTGGTGGGCACATGGATTGTTTCTGTCTCTTAGCAATTATGAATAATGCTACTATGAATATCGGTATGCAAATATAAGTTCATATCCTTGCTTTCAGTTCTTCTGAATATATTCCTAGTAGCAGGATGGCTAGACCACATGGAAGTTCTATATTTAGCTTCCTGAGGAAACACCAAAACATCTTCCACAGAGACTGCTCCATTTTATACTCCCATCAACAGTTAAGTTGTGTTCCTCTTTCTCCACATCCTCTCAAACACGTGTGGTTTCCTGTATTCTTTTAAACTAATGGCTATTCTGTAAGACAAGAAATGATATCTCATTGTAATTTTGATCCACATTTCACTAATGGTTAGAGAAGTTGAGCATCTTTCATTAAGCTTTTTCTTTTATAATAGGGACGAAAAGTACCAAATGTTTAGGGATAAACTTAACTAAGGACATATAAAGGACTTGTATCCTGAAAACTATAAAATATTGCTAAAAGAAAACAAATATGACCTAAATAAATGAGAAAACATACTGTGTTAATGGGTTAGAAGACTACATATCGTGAAGACATCAGTTCTACCCAAACTGATCTACAGATTTAATGTAATATTGGTGAACATTCCAACATAATTCTTTGGAGAAAAGGAAAAGTAAATTATCAAATGTATCTGGAAGGATAAGGGCGCCAAGTTGCCAAAAATATCTTACAAAAGAAGAACAAAGTTGGAGGACTCTCAATTCCTGAATATAAAACCTATTTTGGGGAGTTCCTGGAAGATGGCATTTGAGTAGGGAGGCAGGGCTGAACTCTCTCACAAAAACAATGGAGAAAGGGCCAAAAGTTGTTCAAGGGAACTGATTTGAGGGTCAGCCATCCAAGACAGTGCTACACAAGTCCCAAGAGGGTGAGGGACAGATGAAGAAGCTGAAACAACAAATGGGAGTTACCAAAACCTGCAGTGGCAAGAAAAGAAGCCCTTCCCCCACTCCCAAGATATTAAGCTAGGAAAAAAACCCTGGCTCACTGCAGCCAAAGGAGGGAAAATGACATCATCTGACCTTTCAGTTGTTACAAGAGAAAAGGAGGGGATCTTGGGGTTTCTCTTCAGTGAATTCAGTCATCAGAGCCCATTTTTAATCTCATGTCCAGCAAGAGCAAAACAAAGGAAAGCAGAGATTGAAAGAAACAACTCAATGGAAAGTTGTACCCAAAAGCACCACCTGCGGGCCTGTCTGGAAATTATGTGGAGTAAAACTACTCCATGGCTCTCTTTACTCCTGAGAGAAAATTTGGGCACCATTAGTGAGTCCCTGGTCTGATTTTGATAACCAAAGCTGGGCAATTTTAAAGAATAAGAATAAATTGAATGAAATATCAAAGAAAAGCTGTGAAAAAGGTAAGCAATGCAAAGAAATTGACCAACAGAGTAAATTCATCAATATATCCAGAAGCCTGGCCATCAGCAAAAAATTACAAGCCATACTAAGAAACAAGAAGAGTTGGCCCAAAGGAACAAACCAAACTTCCTGAAGAGATACAGGATTTAAGACAACTAATCATTGATAATCACACAACTCTCCTAAATCAATTAAAGAATTTAAAAAGAAAATATGACTAAAGAGATGAAGGAGAGTAAGAAGACATTGGGTGAGCACAAAGAACAATTTGAAAGCCTGCAAAGAAAATAACATCTCATGGGAATGAAAGGCATGATGAATGGGATTGAAAATACATTAGAGAGGGAGCAGATGTGGCTCAAAAGATTGAGAACCTGCCTCCCATATGAGAGGTTCCAGGTTCAACACCCAGTGCCTCCTAAGAACAAAAGCATAGCAAACAAATGAAACTAACAACTCAGGGGAGCACAGGCTTCCCACATACAAGGTCATGTGTTCAATCCCCAAGCCCTGATAAATAAAAAAATATTAAAAATAATAAAACATTAGAGGGAAGTGGGTGTGGCTCAATGGATAGAGCTCCCATTTACCATATGGGAGGCCCCGGGTTCACTTCCCGGGGCCTCCTTGTGAGGGCAGGCTGGCCGGCCCGCGCAGAGCGGTAGGCTGATGCAGCAAGACCTCACAGCAGGAAGCGGGTGTGGCTCAATCGATAGAGCCCCCGTTTGCCATGCGGGAGGCCCCGGGTTTGCTTCCCGGGGCCTCCTTGTGAGAGCAGGCCGGCCCACGTGGCGCGGTGGGCTGATGCAGCGGGACCTCACAGCAAGGGAGAGATAAGCAGACACGGAAGAAACACACAGTGAATGGACACAGTAAAACACAAGCAGCAAGGGGGGGATAAATAAATAAATAAATAAATAAATAAATCTTTAAAAAAAATAAAAATAAAAAAATAAAAAATTAGAGGTGCATAAGAGCAGATTTCATTTGCTTGAAGACAGAATTAATGATTTGGAAGACAGATAATCTGAACTGTAAAAGACAGGAGACCAAAAAAAGAAGAGAATGAAAAAACTGGAACAGTATCTCAGGGTAAAGAATGACAGTATGAAATGCACAAACATTCACATTATCACTGTCCTAGAGGAAGAAGAGAATGTAAAAGGGGCAGAAAGAATATATGAGGAAATAATGATGGAAAACTTCCCAACTCTTATGAAAGACACAAATATAACTATTCAAGAAAGACAATGCACTACAAACAGAATAAATCTGAATAAATCTGCCCTTAGACAACTCCTATTCAGAATGACAAATATCAGAGATGAAGAGAGGATTCGAAAAGCATCTAGGAAAAAGACACGCATCACATACAAGAGAAACTCGATAAGATTAAGTGCCAACCTCTCACCATGGAGGTGAGAAGAAAGTGATATGATGTATTTATGGTAATGAGAGAGAAAAACTACCAGCCATGCATTCTGTATCAGGTAAAACTGTCCCTCAAAAATGAGGGTGAATTCAAAGTCTTCACAGACAAACAAAAACTGATAGAGAGGGGCAGCCAAGATGGCAGCAGAGTAAGGAGATCCTGCAGTCAGCTCATGCTACAGGGCAGTTAGTAATCACCCAGAGCTACCTAAAGCACCTGTTTGGGAACCCCAGGAGACCAGAAGAGTATCCTGCAACATCCTAGAAAATACGAAAGGAGGAGCATGCTCATCTGCAGAGAGGATTCATGAGTAGAGCACTCCACACCATGGAGGTTGGTGCCCGTGGCACAAGCTACCTCAGGAGCTATTCTGTGGCTGAAGGTGGAAGCTCCATTTCCCAAAAAATGGAGGAGGAAGACAGTGCGACACTGAGTTCAGCTACTGATTAACAAATTCAGCAGGCTAAAGCAAAATTCCAGGAACAACTAAACTTTATGCCTTTCCAGGTCAGAAGGAGGCCAGTAGCTGCCTTTTTTACTCCACCCCCAGCCTGAGGGGGAGCAGGGCTGATTGAAAATCACAGTGCTGGTAAGGACCAGCTTCTTTCCATGCAGGTCAAATTTCAGGTCTAGCCTAAACCCCAGCCCCACCTCTGGCAAGGAGGAAGCTGGGGACACCTGCACAACCTCTCTGGGAAACTGCAAGCCATGCCACAGAGGCTGGTGTTCATCCTACTCTAGTGGCACAAGCCACCTCAGGAGCTATCCCATAGCTGAAGTTAGAAGCTCCATTACCTATAAAAGGTGGAAGAAGAGACAGTTGTCCGCCGACCTCAGCTATTGATTAGTGGACTCGGCTGGCTAAAGTATAATCCTAGAAACAGGTAGGGTTTGAGCCTGTCCAAGTTGGAAAGAGTCCAGTAGCTGCCATTTTGACTCTGCCCCCAGCATGAGGGGAAGCCTGGCTGACCACAAATCCAGTGAAGTTAGGGACTGGCTTCTTTCCACCAAGATGGGACTGCAGCCCTAGCCTAGTCTCCAGCCCCACCTCCAGCAAAGAGGAAACTGGTGGGACCTGCACCAGGCTCTCCAGGCAACTGCAAGTGCTCTCCACTGACATAGACTGAATGGTCAGGCAACTGGGGCTGCATGCTAGCACCCCAATAGGATAGGAGAGTTACTGGGTATCCTTGGTCTCTCCAGGCAATGGCAGGAGCTTTCAGCCCACATAAACTGGTTTGTTGAGTGTCTTCATGTACATCTCCACCTCTGTCCCCCCATAAGATATGAGGGAGCTGGTATTCCCTCAGCCTCTCAGGCAAAATTCAGGCACTTTTGGCCTGCACAAACCTGACTGTTGGACACCTGTGACTCCACCCCCATCCCCAATAGGACAAGAGATGGACTGTGTTTGCCCAACCTCTCTGAGTAACTGCAGGTGCTTTTGTCTCACACAGCCTG
Organism: Cabassous unicinctus; assembly: GCA_029593785.1. NCBI lineage: Eukaryota > Metazoa > Chordata > Mammalia > Cingulata > Chlamyphoridae > Cabassous > Cabassous unicinctus. The sequence continues at coordinate 14,547 of JAQZBX010012481.1, forward strand.
GACTGGCGGGTACTTGTGGATACAACTTAAACTCCCAATAGGAAAGGAGAGGACTGGTGTTTCCACAGCCTTTCTGGGCAACAGCAGACTTTTGGCCTGCATGGACTGGACTGTTGGATGCTTATGAGCCACCCCCACCCACAATAGGATAGGAGGGATCTGGTGAAATGGTCAATACTTTCAACCTACAGGGACTGAACTGTTGGGCATTGGTGATTCTGTTTCTACCCCTAAAAGGCAGAAGGGACAGTACTCCCTCAGCTTCTCAGGGAAATTGCAGGAGTATTCAGCCCACACAGATTAAATTGTTGGGCACTCCAGAGGGTCAATTCCCACCCCGGCAGGGAAGGGGTCTGGGGCTAAGTCAGTATATCTGAGCAACTGTAGTCATTTTGGACCCACATGGCATAGATTGCTGCCCACAACTATAGCTCCATCCCTTCCCAAGGTAGAGTAGGAAGGGGTGTGAAGCTTTATCAGTCTCTCTGGGCAACCACAGACAGTCTTGTCCTGCCCATCTTGGATTATTATACACAGCTGCAGCTCTGTCCCTACCCCTGACAGAGTAGAA
>JAQZBX010012481.1:22600-41328 GCA_029593785.1 Cabassous unicinctus
AAAAAAAAAAGAAAATTACAGACCAATATCTCTAATGAATATAAATGCAAAAATCCTCAACAAAATACAAATAGAATCCAAAGGCACATTAAAATAATTATACACCATGATCAAGTGGGTCTTATGCCAGGTATGCAAGGGTGGTTCAACACACAAAAAAATCAATTAGTGTAATAAACAACATTCATAAATTGAAGAAGAAAAATCACACGATCTTCTCAATGGATGCAAAAAAAAAAAAGCATTTGACGATATACAGCACCCTTTCTTGATAAAAACACTCCAAAATATAGGAAGAGAAGGAAGCTTTCTCAATATGGTAAAGTGCATATATGAAAAAACAGCTAGCATTGTACTCAATGGTGAAAGACTGAAAGCTTTCCTGCTGAGATCAGGAACAAGACAAGAATGCCCACTGACACTATTGTTTTTCAGTATTGTGCTAGTGGTTTCAGCTGGAGCAATTAGGCTAGATAAAGAAATAAAAGCTACACAAATGCCCATCCACTGCACAAGTACATCCTTCCGCCTTATCATAGATTTTGCCCATATGGGCATTGGCTCACAACCCTCTACTCCCTTTCTGTCTCCTGTAAAGCTATCTTCCAGACAATAGCTCTGTGAGTCTGAACAATTTGCTTAATTCATATCAGTGAGGTCATGTATTATTTGTCCTTCTGTGCCTGGCTTGCTTCACTCAACATAAGGTCTTCAAGATTCAACTATGTTATCCCATGTGTTAATATTGCATTACTTCTTATACCTGAGTAATATTCCATTGTTTGTATGTACCAGAGATTGCTTATCCATTCATCTGTTGATGGGCATTTTGGTTGTTTCCAACTTTTGGCAATACTGAATATTGCCACTATAAACATTGGTGTGCTTATATCTATTTGTGTCCCTGATTTCAATTCTTCTGGGTAAAGACACAGTAGTGGGGATCCTGGATCATATGACAGTTCTATAAGTTAGTTTCCTGAGGAACCTCCAGATTTTCCTCTATAAAGGTTGGACCATTCTGCATTCCCACCAGCAGTGTATACAGATTCCAATTCCTCTTCATCCTCTCCAACATTTGCAGTCCTCTGCTTTTTTATAGCTACCAGTCTAATGGGTGTTAGATGCTATCTCATTGTAGTTTTGATGTGCATTTCCCTAATAGTTAGCAATGTTTAACATCTTTTCATATGTGTTTTTGTCATTTGTATTTATTCTTTGGAGAAGTGTCTATTGAAATCACTTGCCTATTTTTTAAATGAGTTGTGTTTTTATTTTTGAAGTGTAGGATTTCTTTATATATCCTGGATATTAGGCCCCTATCAGATATACTCTTACCAAATATTTTCTCCCATTGAGTGGTCTGCCTTTTCACTTTCTTGACAAACTCCTTTGAGGTGCAAAAGGTTTTAGTTTTGAAGAGATCCCACTCATCTGTTTTTTTTTTCATTGCTCATTCTTTGGGTATAAAGTTCACGAAACTATTTCCTAATACTAGATCTTATAAATGCTTCCCTATATTATCTTCCAAGATCTTTATGGTCTTTGCTGTTATATTTAGACAGTTGTGCAGTGATGCTATTGGGTTGGGTAGTGCTTGCCTGTGAGAGGTGTGGGATGGGGATTTTGCACTGCCCATGGAACTAGGAGGAGGGTCAGAGGAATGAGCATGGAAACTCTGGGGATTTGTGGGTATGTGGTTGAAACTACAACTTTGGGAATTTTTTTTTTTTTTTTTTTTTTCAAATACGCTAGTGGAGAGTTAATGGTTTAAGATGTTGCATGTGGGGAGTATGTAGGACAGGGCTCATCTGGGGCAGGCTTCCAGGGAGTATGTGAGTGTTCATCTTGTGATAGTGCATTGTATTAGTGGGTGGAGATCCACACAATGAGTAGGAAAGTGTTGGATTCCTATCTGGGGAGTCCTGCTACATTCTCAAATAGAGGGACAGGAGTCTCTCAAGAGCATAGGCAGTGCCTAATAGTGGTGGGCAGATGAGAATATCAATCTCTCAATGTTTTTGCAAGTAACTGTGAATCTTGTTCTTCAAGGAGTGAAGCTTGGTGATTGCCATGGGTCCTGAGTGGAGGGAGAGTGAGGAAGAGAATAAGTGAAACATGGGATATTTTGGGGGTGTTGGAATTGTTCTATATGATCTGGCAATGATGGATACAGATCATATCTAACTTCATCAAAATCTATTAAAGTGTATGGTTCAAAATGTAAGCCATAATATAAATGATTGACCATGGTTTCATTATTTGCACATCAATCATAAAAAAGCTACCTTCCACATGTAAAATGTTATTAATAGGGGAACGGGTAAAGGGGAAGGATGTTGGGTATATGGGAAACACTATGTTCTGTACATGACTTTTTCTCTAACCTAAAGCATCTTTGAAGATAAAATGAAAAAAATAATATATTGGGGAATAAGTGGAAGAAAATGTCACTGCACATACAAGACAACAGATCTTACAGTGATGAAAAAATAATGCCAAATTTTATTTTTTAATATTATTTTAAATTATTTTTTATTTCAAATTCTTTATAATTTTTTGTATTTTATTTTTAAAACTCATTATTATTTCATTTTCTTATTAATTTTATTAGGTAACTTTGTTGGCTTCACTTTTGAAGAAGTTTTGGCTCATAGAACAGTCACAAGTGTGGCAGGGGAGGATCATTGGGGTAGGGTGTCAGTTATGGGGTATGCATGGGAAGAGGTTCACCTGGGGCATACCTATAAGGCATATGAAAGAGTTCAAATGTTCATGAAGCATTGTCACAGTGGGTTGAGGTCCACACAGTAACTGAAAGAAAATCCAATTCCCATCCTGGGGAGTTCTGCCACATTCTTTAATGGGACAGCAAGAATCCCTTGAGTACAGGGGCAGTGACTAGTAAAGGAGGATGGACCATTGATGGATCGTTGATATGGATGACTGTACTGATGAAACTTTTCTTTTGAAATTGAAACTTAGCCTAGTATTATGGACTGCCTAAGAGTTACCTCATGAGAGCCTCCTTGCTGCTCAACTATGGCTTCTCTCTAAGCCAAATTCATCATTTAAATGCATTACCTTCCCCCTGGCATGAGGAATGACTCCAGGGGATGAGCCTCCCTGGCACCAAGGAACTATTACCAAGCACCAACTTACAATGCAACTGGAAAAATACCTTGACCAAAAAATAAATGAGTTTATATGACTAAGATACTTCAATGTGATTCGGGAGGTCATTCCAGAGGTTACACATATGCATGTCTCAGCAGGATCTCATTGACTACAACAGTAAATAGTGCCTCAAATATTAGGGTTCCTGAGGGCTCTGAAGACATCCACTCTAGACATGGTTGACAGCTAAGGAGTTTGGCCCACTGCCAGTGAGCCCTACATTGGAATTTATGCTCCCCAGTGTGACAGTATTGGACTGAGTTATGGTTTCCCTACACATAGCTCTTCTGCCCCTTCTATTTGAACCTATAGTTATTACTAGAGTTGATAGGTTTATGTCAAAGGGACTTAAATCTTTGGGCTTTCCATATGCGAGTCGGGTCCTGAATCTCAACAGAGTTGCAACACCTACTCTCCAGTTCATTGGACTTGGCCAGGACAATTAACAAGGAAATGATGATGGACAATGTCCATCCAAAGAAATAGAGTTTACAACTGCAAGCAAGGTAGTCCCATCCATCTGCCCCATGGGATCTAAGAACCCTCCCAATTACAGGTGGAGTAAGCATCACCATCCCAGAATCCTCAGGATTGGGGAATGAATGATAAACTAGAGTAGACTTACTGTTATTCTACTATAGACATATTGTTATTCTAGCAATGGAAGAATTTATATCATTGATGTGGATGCAGTGTCCACCAGAGGTTCTGAGGGGAGGGAAAGGGAAAAATAGGTGTAATACAGGGGCAATTTCAGGACATTGGAATTGTCCTGAATGACATTGCATTGACAGATACAGGCCACTATATATATTGTCATAACTTAAAGAAATGTGTGGAAGAGAGTTTAAACTATAATGTAAACTATAATTCACACTTAGTGACAATGCTCCAATATGTGTTCATCAATTGTAACAAACCTACTACACTAATGAAGGATGTTGTTAATGAAGTGTGGGAGGGGTAGGGGGTGGGGCATATGGGAATCCCCTACATGTTTTATGTATCATTTATGTAATCTAAGTTTCTTTAAAAAATGGTCCAAATACTTGAATAGACATTTTTCCAAAGAGGAAATGCAAACAGTCAAAAAGCACGTGAAAAGATTCAGGCAGTCTTGCTAAAAATCATCCCTGTTCAAGCAAAACTTTCAAATTTTTTCTAAATTTCCTGATAAAAGAATTATTTTGCCAGCAATCTTTCTTAACTGCCATTCTCAAGATTCTAAATTCTCTGATATTGTTTTTAATTCCACAAACCTAAAACCTGAAACAACTAAGCAGTGCTGTTTACTTTGTTGTTATTTTTAATAATGAATTTTTAAAATGTAAATTTAAATCTAAACAAAATTTTACTTAGAGTTACACATATTTACATTTTGGCCTCTACTCAATTCCATTGAAACATGAATTCCTGTACTCCATGGCCTTTATTAATCAACGATTGCACTGAGTTACTCCATTTGAATTCTCCCAGTTATTTCAGATTTAAGGAGTGAGCAGTGCTGGAATCGTTTCTACAAATGGTCCTTTCCTGGCAAGCATCATTTGCAAACATTATTGCAAACAATTTAGTGGAAACTATAAAAAATTGAAATCACACCACTCTTAACAAGGCAAAAACTTTCCTAAAGAGCCCCGTGTAGATGGGCACAGAGAATGCACGTACAATGATGTTAGTCATATGTTTGCTTGTAATAGCAAAGATGGGATTTGCAGTTAGGGCAACAGCCATTGGCCATATATTCTATATAGTGTCCCTGTGAGACCTCAGAGACTTGAATGATTCTGCTTTAATGACTAATGCTAAATGAGGACATAGCCAAGGAGGAAAATTGGGAGGCCCTGGGAATTAAGAGCAGAGCGGTTTTAATAATGAAAACAAATTATGGAAATAATTGACATCACAACACTGTTTTTCAAAAGTCAGGGTTTATACAATAGCTACAATATTCCAAGTGGGTTCAATGAAGAGGATTTGACCTGCATCTCTTAGAGGTATGACATTTTCATGTTTTGCTGTTGGAGATGTTTAACGCAGAAAATGATTCTCTCCAAATAATCTGGGCAGTGGAGGAAAGGGAGGGAAGAAGTCATGAAAACAAAGACTCTAAAGTCCTCTACACATGTGCACTCTCTTCACATTCCAGAACCATTCCTTGCCCAGGTGTTTGCTGTTCTCAGATCCCCGTACTGACACATCTGGCCAAGATTAAGCTTCAGTTAGAACTAAGACCAGATAATCAGAAATTTAGGGGAAATTATATTATTATTTATTCAAGATCTGCATAAAGAAGAAAAGACCAGAATGCAGAAGTAGAAGCCTAGCACAATTCAATTTTTCAGCCATTGAAGTTTTGATATTGCTATTGCTCCAATAATTTTAATAAATTTTATCATTTGGAAAAAAGTTGTGGATTATTTTGAATTTGTTTGTCAGAAAACACATTATTTATAAGAATTAAGGTTATATTTTCTTTTTTCCAATTCATTTACCCTCAATGTACTTTTCCTGCTTCGTTCCACTTATTATAACCTCCAATATAATATTAAATAAATGTGTTGATAGTGCTCAACTATGTATGCTCCTAAATTTAAAGGGAAATTACCTAACAATTCACCATTTTGTTCTTGGCTCCTGGAGAAAAAATTATCAAGTTAGGGGAGTTTGAGTTTACATTTTTATATGAAAGCCTGTTGGATTTTGTCTTTGTGTTTTCTACATTGAATGATAAACAAAATATTTTTCTCTTCAAATCTGTATCATATGCAAAATTCAATAATAAAACATCATATCTAGAGGACATTTTTAACATTCTAAACATTGACTGAATATATGCAGGTATATTTAAAGACTATGAATATATGTAGTTTATATACATATAAATCAATAATTCAAAAAGAAAAGACTAAAAGTAAATAAAAGAAGTAACTTAAATAAATATTTTATTTATAAATTCACTTAGCTAAAAATGATATTCTAAAGCCTCGAATAACCAGAGACATGCAAATTGAATTAACAAGGTGATTGAATTAAGAAAAATTTGACTAAAATTTAGTCTTAAAATTCACAAATATTAAATGATCATTACAACGTTAAGTGCCAGAGATAAAGGTTAACAGAAAACCATTGAACACTTGGAAGGTTATACATTTGCAAATAGTTTTGTTAGCAATTTAGTAGAATATATGGAAAATGCTCTCCATATTTCGATTAGGCCTCAAGAAATTTTCTTAAGGGACCATGCACAACTTTGCACAGAGTATGCACACATTGATATTAGGCATAAGTTCACTTGCAATGGTGAAGATAAGATTGTTTTGTTGTCAAAGCACTTAATACCAATATCACGCAATAATATGCTATTTCATAGAAGCACAAAACCATAAGAAAGATGTTTCATGTAAAAATAGGGTCTTTGAACCATGCACAGTTACTATGAAAAGATGCATTGCAAAAATACTGGTGTAAATCACAGGAAGTATATTGGAGGAAACACTCCTAAATGTGCAACTTTAATTCTCTATTGGAAAAACAGTGGTAGACTAATCAGGTGTGTTTCATTTTCAGATAAATTTTTCTGCATTGCTTGATATTTTACATGGACAATATTTTTTATAGATATTAGTGTTAAAAGGACAAAAATTAGAACTAAAGGAAATTTTAAAATGCAGCATTGATAACTAAATACATAATTATGAATTTAAATATAAAAACTTGAATTCAAATGCCATATTTTGAACAATAAAGGTGGTTTAACCCTGTCCTCTAGGTACCATTTCCATATTACCAATGAGGCTTCAGTGGCTGTGTTGCACTCCTGCTGGGAGTTATCTCTCATCCTTGACATTATGGGAATCTGCATGCACAGGCTACTTGGTTGTTGCCATGTAAGGATCTCCATTTTTGGAAGAATCCTATAGGCAGCCAGGATTTGACATGCCCAGTTCAAGGACTCCAAGAGATATATCAGGAGACTGCCAAAACCTCCAATTTAATATCAGTTCCCAATGGGATAAGGAACATGGCTTGCAAAATGGCTTATTGTGCCAATTCTAAAACACATTGTTGGGACACTCCCAAGTTGATCAGAGCATTTGTACACATAATTTTGAATATGGGCTTTAATAAGAGTGAGAAATGTGGAGTGTATTACTTCTAGAACATGAATAATCCTAGCAGGTGTGCTGCATGTCTCAGTGTCTGAGATGGGCTTGTTTTAGATGGCGGTTGGAATTTGTCTTCTCTTAGACGACCAGATGACGGTCAGGAATATGACAGAGTTTGATAGCCCTTGTTTTTAATGGGATGCTATAACCCTGTCTCATTTTCTGTAAATTATGTGTGAGTGTGGCTACGTCCTTTTGGAGGCCCTCTTTAGAGTCACCTGAGCATTAAGCAGTTTTTAAAGATCACTTGTTAAGGTTCTGGCAGTAGCAGTAAAGAATTTTTCTTATTCAGTTATTGGCACTGAGTAACACATTTTGGCGAAGTCAGTCACAGCAATGTAATTGCCCATGCTCTTGGGTGTCCTTTTATTTATTAGATGTGAGGAATAGGAGATTTTATTGGCAGGACTTGTGCATTAACCGTATAATTGATCGTTAATGATGAACACAGACCTACTGTCATACAAAACTATTAATCCTAGTTAAAAATCTGAACTTTGTTTATGTTCGTCCAATGTCTAAAATTTATATTTGTAATTTCAATGTTTTGACAATTGAATACTCCATCATATTTCCTTTGAATACTTCCTGGCTCTACAGGACCTATCAGCATGATATCATCCATACAATGGACCAGTGCGATGTCTTGTGGGAGAGAGAGACAATCAAGATCCCTGAGGAAAATATTATGACATAGGGCTGGAGAGTTGATATACCCCTGAGGCAAGACAGTGAAGGTATATTACATGCTTTGCCAGCTGAAAGTAAACTGTTTTTGGTGTCAATTGAGAAAAAAGCATTTGCCAGATGAATAGCTGCATACCTGGTGCCAGAAAATGTGTTTATTTGCTCAAGCAATGATACCACATCCAGAATGGCAGCTGCTATTGGAATCACCACCTGGATAAGTTTATGAAAATCTACTGTCATCCTCCAAGATCCATCTCTTTTCTGCACAGGCCAAATAGGATAGTTGAATGAAGATGTGGTGGGAATCATCAAATCTGCATTCTTCAAATCCTTGATGTTGTCACTAATCTCTGCAATCTTCCAGGAAACTGATATTGCTTTTGATTTACTGTTTTGCTGGGTAGGGGCAGTTCTAGTGGCTTCCACTTGGCCTTTCCTACCATAATAGCACTCACTCCACAAGTCAGGGATCCAACTTTATATTCCTTCCATCATTATCCTATAGCCTACTATTCATTCCCACACATATTCTCCTAATGTCTGTCTATATAAGTTGAAAAACTCTTGCAGTTTTTTTAGACTATAGCATACTTCCTCATGGGTCACACTTTGTATTTTGCATTTGGAGAATTTTTGTGATTTTACCCTAGTAACAGGTCTTGAAGAGAAGAGGACTGGTAAGGGTGGGTAAGGAGAAGATTAGAAATGCCTAGTAATAGATCTCAAAAAGAAGGGGAGAGTGTAGGTAAGGAGAAGGATTAGAAGGGCCTTGCAAGCTACTGACTTGAACTTTGTTTTTCATTGATGAGACAGGATTAATCTCTTCAGCCATGGGTTGGAAGGCAGATTCCTCAGGGCAGGGTGAAGGCTGGACTGTGTAGGCTTTAGTTTGGCTGACACCAACCTCCTGGCTGGAAGGAGGTCTGGACTCCCTGGGGCAGGCTGGAGGCTGGGTGATACAAGGTTGACAAAGTGTGGTTGCCAAAAAGCAGGCTACCACAGGTTTATCTGGCAATGTCTCAGCAGAATTTAAGGTTCCAATGTCCCCACCAATGTCATCATCATCACAAATGTCTCCAACCCAATCCTCAGAGTTCCACTTCTTTCCAATCAATGCCTTCACTTTAAAAGCAGATACCCAGTGAGGTTGAGATTTCAGTTTCCTTTTAAACTCTGCTACTCATAAAATGAGAATATGAGTCTGGTTTTCAGATATCCTGAGCCCATCACTGCAGGAAGCAAGATTTTCTTTCAGAGTACACATAGAAACTTTCACATTATTCATATGGCATTTAAGTGGCAAATTTGAAGCCTTTACCTCATCCCTTTCTTTTTTGTAACTGTATCCAGAGTACCTAGGAGGAGCCAGCCAATATCATTGTACCTTTTGTCTCCACAAAACTCTGTTAAGGTGCTGAAAACAATCTCACCCACATCCTTGCCTCTTATAAGCATGGAAGTAGTGGAATCCAGTGATGATATTTTGTGTATCTCCATTACCAACTCATGCCATGGACTGTTAGTGGCCTCTCCATTATTGGAAAGGGAGTCATTAGTAACCTTGAGTCCAATTAGAGTAGAGAGTCAATTGCAAAACTCCTGGAACCACTTCAGACATCCATGTTTAAGATTCTGTTCTTCAAAGAAGCATTCCTGGTCCCAAGCTGTATTAGTGAGGGTTCTCTAGGGAAACAGAATCAACAGGAGATAACTGTAAATAGTATAAGATTTTATAAAATTCTCTCACATGACCGTAGGGATGCACAAGTTCAAATTCTGCAGGCAGGTTGCAAACCACAGGCTCCAATGAAGGTCTTTGATGAGTTCTCAGGAGACCTTAGCTGTCTGAATTCAAGCTGGAAAATTCTGTCTGAATGCTGAAATCAGTTCCCCTTTTAAGGCATTCAACTGATTGAATAAAAGGTCACTCATTGCTAATAGCAATCTCCTTGGTTGTTTGTAGGTGTAACCAGCCATCAATGCAATAAACTCACTGGTGACTAAAATCCATAAATGTACTTGTATTACAATTAGCCCAGTGCTTGCTTGATCAAAAAACTGGGGACAATTACCAGGCAGAGTTGACACATTTGCTTAACCAATTCTTTTGCCCATTTTTTAATTGGGTTGCATGTTATTTTTGTCATCATGTTGTATGATCTGTTTATTTAACATGGAGGTCAATCCCTTATCACATATGTCATTTCTAAAGATTTATTTACATTGAGTTGGCTGTTTTTTCACCTTTTTAATGAAATTATTTGAAATATAGAAATGTTTAAGTTTTTTTTTTTTCTACATTGGGGCTGGGTATTGAACCCAGGAACTTGTGTGGGCTGGGAAGGTGGGAAGCTGGCACTCAAACACTGAGCCACATTGGATTCTCTGAGTTGCCTTTTTCATCTGTTTTGCTTGTTGTTTGTTTTCATTTTTTTTTTCAGAAGGCACCAGGAAATGAACCTGGTACCTCCCATGTGGGAGGTGGGAGCTCAACCACTTGAACCACATCCACTCCCAAAATGTTTAATTTTGAAGTATCCCCATTCATTTATTTTCTCTTTTGTAGCTTGTGCTTTGGATATATCATCTAAGAAATCACTATCAACCAGAAGATCTTGAAGAGGTTTCTCTACATTTTCTTCTAATGATTTTATGGTTCTAGTTTTTATATTTAGGTACTTTATCCATTTTTTTAAATTCCATCATTTGTTCCTTTTTCCTTTATTTTTAAAGAAGATTTAGATTACATATTTCACAACTAAAATATAGGGGATTCCCATATACATCATCTCCTACCCTTCCCACATTTTCCCTCATTAACATCTTTCATTAGTGTGATACATTTGTTACAATTGATGAACACATATTAAAGCATTGCTACTAACCATGGTCTATACTTTACATTATGGTTTACACTTTGCACCACATAATTTTATAGATTTTTTCAAAATGCATAATGGTCTCTAGTGTCATTGCAATATCATTCAAAAAAATTACAATGCCCCCAAAATCCCCAAGTTAAACCTATTCTTCCCTCTTCCTCCCCTCAGAACCACTGGTGACCACTGTCTTTATATCATTGTTACAAGTTCTTTCATTACAACTTTTGTACTTATGGTACTGAATTTCATCTAAAACTTGGAGAAAACAAAGCAATAGTCTTGCAATTGTGGAAAAAAAGACTCTCATGAATAATTTAATATGTGAAAAATATACAATCATATTATATTGAATAAAAGAAAGGACTGTGCGAATATTCTCAATGTCCTGATTTTGTGATAATCAGGGTAGGCTAAACATTCGCTATATTAGAAACCATGCATGTGTCCCCAGACCTAGTTTTCCTCCCTAGGTCTGGTTTTTAGAATGCTGGTGATAAACTAAGCAGGAAAGGGACACACAGAATTGCTCAAAGAATGGACACAAAAACAGAAAAATGGGGCGGGGGGTAAAAATGGAAAAAAGTAAATAAATAAATCCTTTAAAAAATTATAGGGGAGTAAGATATGGACTGTAGTTAGTAGTAATACTTTGATGATGTTCTTTCATAGTTTGTTAACAAATGTTTCACAACAATGCAAAGTATTTGTGGTGGGGTGATGTTTTGGAGCCCTGTATGATGCTATGCATGTTTGTTTTGTAAGTTCACATTGTTTACTGAACACTTATAGTTTGTGTATGTTCATGTATGAATGATATACGTCAATAAATTGTTTAAAAAAAATAAAAGCACATGAAAAGGAAAAAAAAAAAGGACTACTCAGTAACTAGCACTGGCCAAATAATTTATTTTAGGAACAGTGAAAGCTACTTCATTCCATAGTTGTTCCCTAAAACTCAGAGTAATTGAAACATAAAATGTGATGAAACAAATAAAAGTACAATGAGAACTAATCTTACAGTGATATTTTCCTCATTTTATTATGAAACATAGTTTTTTTAGGAAAATGTTAAACACAATAAAGAATAGTATATATTTTAAATCACACAAGTAAAATTATCTATACATTTAAAATATAAATAAATGAAAGAACATTTAACATACTAGAAAAAAATAATTCCAATTTATAATGATGATATATCATTGATCAAATTAGTAAGTAAATAGGTAAAAGGAATGGGCATCCCATGAATTATGGATTTCATTTTCAGTTGAGGGTCGAAGAGGGTGCATACAGACAATGTGATAAAACTGAAAAAGAGTATGGAAATTGGATACTAAAATGTTGAATTTTAGGGATAATTGATTTTTTAAAAATATACTTTTTATTTTTTTATTAAAAGAAACTTATATTACATAAATGTTACATAAAAAATCAGGGGATTCCCATATGCCCCACTCCCAAACCCTTCCTACATTTTCCTACATTAACAACATCCTTCATTAGTGTGGTATTTTTGCCACAACTGTGAACACACCTTGGAGCATTGCCACTAAGCATGGATTATAGTTTACATTGTATATTACACTTTCTTCGGCACATTTTTTTTTGTAACTTATTATAAGATATACAGTGACCTGTATCAGTCATTGCCATGTCATTCAGGACAATTTCCAAGCCCTGAAAATGCCCCAAATTACACCTATTTTTCTGTGTCCCTCTTCTCAGAACTTCCAGTGACCACTGCCTCCACATCAATGATAAGAGTTCTTCCATTGTCAGGATAACAGTAAGTCTATAGTAGACTAACAGTAAGTCTACTGTACTCCAATATTTGTTCTGCAATTCTGAGGATTCTGAGATAGTGGTGCCCCCTCCACCTCTAAATGGGGGGGAGCTTAGATCCCATGGGGCAGATGGATAGGACTATCTTGCTTGCAGTTTCAGACTCTCTCTATTCCATGAGATGGTCATTGTCCATCATCATCTCCTTGTTAGTTGTCCTGGGTGAGGCCAATGAACTGGAGAGTAAGTGTAGCAAATCTGTTAAAATTTAGGGCCCAATGGGTACATGGATAGCCCAAAGATTTAAGTATCTTGGACATAAACTTATCAATTCTAATACTAACTATAGTTTCACGTAGAAGGGGCAGAAAAGTCATGTGTAAGGAAACCACCACTGAGCCCAACTCTGTCACACTGGGGAGCATAAATTAAAAGTAGGTGTCACTGGCAGGACACCAAACTCCTGAGCTTTCTGCTCTGCCTATAGTATCTGGATGTCTCCAGAGCCCTCAGGAACACTTTTATTTGAGGGAATATATAGTTTAGCAGTCAATGAGTTCCTTCTCAGATGTGCATAAGCATAACTTCTGGAATGACCTCCCAAATCACTTTGAAGTCACTTAGCCATATGAAATCATTTGTCTTTACCCTTTCTCCCTTTTGGTTGAGGTCTTTTTTCAGTTGCATTGCTAGTTAGTGCTTGGTAGTAATTCCTTGGTATGAAGAGGTTCACCCCGGGAGTCATGTCTTACACTGGGGGGAAGGTAATACATTTATATCCTGAGTTTAGCTTAGAAAGACACCACATTTGAGCAACAAGGAGGCTCTCAGGAAATAACACTTAGGTAGCCTATAATACTAGGCTAAGTTTAAATTTCAAAAGTAAAGGTTCATAAGTAAAGTCATCACTATCAAGGGCCTATCAATGGTCCATCCTCCTTTACTAGCCACTGATCCTGTACTTGGCGGATATTTGTCTTCCCATTAGCAAATGTGGCAGAACTCCCCATGATGGAAATTGGATATTTTTTCAATTATTGTATGGATCTCCACCCACCATGACAATGCCCCATGAACCCTTGAACACATTCATATGCTTTATAGTTATGCCCCAGGTGAACCTCCTCCCATGCCTCCCCCATCTCTGACATGCTGCAACAATGATCCTTCCCTACCAGAGTTGTGATCTGTGATCAAAAACTTCTTCAAAATTGAAGTCAACAAAATAGCTGAATACAATTAATAGGAAAATAATATAATATTGATAGTTTTAAACATAACTGAGTAAAATACAAAAATAATTTTAGAAGTTTGAAATAATAAAAAAATAAAATTAAAAAAAATTTGACATTGTCTTTCATCATTGTGAAAACTGTTGTATTGTATGTACAAGACATTTTCTTCCATTTACTTTCCCAGTGTCTTATTTTATTCATTTTGTCTTCAAAGAATCTTTAGGTTACAGAAGAGTCATGTACAGAATATAGTTGATTTCCATATACCCACTATCCTCTCCCTTTTCCCCATTCCTATTAATAACATTTTAGATGTGGATGGTACCTTTGTAAGGATTGATGTACAAATATTGAAACATTGCTACTAAATATGGTTGATGATTTATATTATGGTTTACATTTTTTACTGCACAGTTTTATAGATTTTGATGAAGTTTGACATGATTTGTATCTATCATTGCAAGATCATGTATAACAATTCTATCACCCCAAAAAGTCCCATGTTCCATCTATTCTATTCCTCCCTCCCTCTCCCATCAGGATCCACAGTAACCACCAAGATTAACTCACTGGGGGACAAGATTCATAGTTACTTGCAAAAACATTGAAGGCTTGACATATTGGCTTTTCCTCCCCTATTAGGCACTGCCTATGTTCTCAAGAGACTCCCATCCCTCTATTTGAGATTATAGCAAGACTCTTCTGTTTGGGAGTCCAACAACTTCCCACTTATTATGTGAACCTCCACTCAGTGATACAACACACTATGACAAGATGAATGCTACACATTCTCTAGAATGCTGCCCTAGGTGTACCCTGTCCTGCATGCCCCCCACATCCAACAGCTTAAACCAGTAACCCTCCCCTGCATTATTTTCCAAAAGAACATTCCCAATGATGTTGTTTCAGCCACATACCTGCAAATCCCCATAGTTCATCTGCTCCCTCCCCAAGCCCTTCTCCCAGTTCCATGGACAATCCAACCCACCCTCCTAATGCTTCCCCCCCTATTCGACCAGCACCCACCACCCAACCCAATAGCATCACTGCACCACTGTCATGCACATCCACTGCACAACTACACCCTTCCAATTTATTATAGATTTTGCCCATATGGGCATTGATTCACAACCTTCTTCTCTCTTTCTGTCTCCTGTAAACCTATCTTCCTGATTCTAGTTCAATGATTCTGCTTAATTTGCTTAATTCATATCAGTGAAATCATGTTACATTTGTCTTTCAGTGCCTGAGTTGCTTCACTTAATATAAGGTCTTCAAGATTCACCCATATTATCCAGTGTGTTAATACTGCATTCCTTCTTACATCTGAGCAATATTCCATTGTATAAATAGCCACAATTAGTTTATCCATTCATCTGTTGATGGACATTTCTGTTGTTTCCAACTTTTGGTAATTGTGAATAATGTTGCTATGAACATTGGTGTACCTTTAACTGTCTGAGTTCCTCCTTTCAATTCTTCTGGGTATATACCCAACAGTGGGATTGTTGGATCATATGACAGTTCTATAGTTAGCTTCCTGAGGAACCACCAAACTGTCCTCCACAATGGCTACATCATTCTACATTCCCACCGGCATTGAGTAAGAATTCTCATTCCTCCACATTCACTCCAACACTTGCAGTCTTCTGTTTTTTTTAATTGTCACCAGTCTAACAGATGTAAGATGATATCTAGTTGTGGTTTTGATAAGCATTTACCTAATAGTTAGGGATTCTGACCATCTTTTCATGTGCTTTTTAGCCATTTGTATTTCTTCTCTGGAGAAGTGTCTATTCAAATCACTTGCCCATTTTTAAAAATTTCTTGGTTTTCTTTTTATTTTTGAGGTGTAGGATTTCTTTATATATGCTGGATATTAGGTTCCTATCAGATAAATGGTTACCAAATATTTTCTTCCATTGAGTAGGCTGCATTTTCACTTTCTTGACAAAGTCTTTTGAGGTGCAAAAGTTCTTAATTTTGAGGTCCCATTTATCTACTTTTTCTTTTGTTGCTCATGGTTTAGATGTAAAGTTCATGAAACAATTTCCTAATACAAGATCTTATAGAAACTTCCCTATATTATCTTCCAAGATCTTTATGGC
Organism: Cabassous unicinctus; assembly: GCA_029593785.1. NCBI lineage: Eukaryota > Metazoa > Chordata > Mammalia > Cingulata > Chlamyphoridae > Cabassous > Cabassous unicinctus. The sequence continues at coordinate 38,647 of JAQZBX010012481.1, forward strand.
CTTGGTTCTTATATTTAGATCTTTGATCCATCTTGAGTTAATTTTTGTACAAGTGTGAGGTTCTCTCATTCTGTTGGATATGGATATCCAGGTCTCCAAGCACCATTTGTTGAAGAGGCCATTTTCTCCCAGTTCAGTGCACTTAGTGGCCTTGTCAAATATCAGTTGACTGTGTATGTGGAGATCTATACCAGAATTCTTAAATCGGTTCCATTGGTTGGTATGCCTATCCCTGTGTCAATACCATGCATTTTTGACCATTGTAGCTTTGTAGTATGTTTTAGAACCAGACAGTGTGATTCCTCTGATTTCATTTTTCTTTTTCAATATATCTTTGGCTATTCGGGGCCCCTTGCTATTCCAAATAAATTTCACAGTTATCTTTTCCAATTCAATAAAAAATGCTGTGGTAATTTTTACTGGGATTGCATTAAATCTGCAAATCATTTTGGGTAGGATAGACATTTTAATGATGTTTAGTCTTCCTATCCATGAACAGGGAATATTCTTCTATTTATTAAGGTCTTCTTTGATTTCCTTTAAAAGTGTAAAGTGTGTAGTTCCCTGCATACAAGTCATTTAAATCTTTAGTTAAATTTAGTCCTAAGTATTTGATTCTTTTTGTTGCTATTGTAAATGAAATTTTTTTTCTTGATTTCCTCCTCAGTTTGTTCATTATTGGTGTACAGAAATGCTACTGATTTTCACACATTGATATTATAACCTGTGACTTTACTGAACTCATTTATAAGCTCTAGAAGCTTTGCTGTAGATTTGTGAGGTCTTACTGTATATAGGATCATGGCATCTGAAAATAGTGAAGTTTTTACTTCTATCTTTGCAATTTGGATGCCTTTTATATCTTTTTCTTGCCTAAGTCCTTGAGCAAGTACTTCTAATGCAATATAAAATAAGAGTGGTGAAAGTGGTCATCCTTGTGTTGTTCCAAATCATAGAAGGAAACCTTTATGATTTCACCATTAAGTATGATGTACCTGTGGATTTTTTATATATACCCTATATCATGTTGAAGAAGTTTCCTTCTATTCCTATCTTTTAAAGTATTTTTTATTAGGAAAGGGTGCTGTATTTTCTTGAATGCTTTTTCTGCATCTATAGAGATGATAATATGATTTTTTCTATTTCAATCTGTTTAAGTGGTATATTACATTGATTGATTTTTTTTCATTGAAGCATTCTTGCATAGCACGGATGTAACACACCTGGTCCTTGTGTATAATTCCTTTCACATGTTGTTCAATATAATTAACAAGTATTTTGTTGAGGATATTAGCATGTAAATTCATTAGAGAGATTGGTCTATAGTTTTCCTTTCTTGTGGCATCTTTGTGTGAGTTTGGTATTAGGGTGATGTTGGCATCATAGAATGAGTTAGGCAATGTTTACTCCACTTACTTTTTTTGGAAGATTTTAACAGGATTGGTGTCAGTTCTTTCCAGAATATTTTGTAGAATTCATCTGTGAAGCTGTATATTCCTGGGCTCTTCTTAGTTGGGAGATTTTGGATAACTAATTCTATCTTTTACTTGTGATTGGTCTGTTGAGTCCATCAATTTCTTCTTTCATCATTGTAGACTACTTGTGTGTTTCTAAGAATTTATCCATTTCCTCTAAATTATCCATCTTGTTGGCATACAATTTTTCAATATATCCTTTTATGATACTCTTTATTTCTGTGGGATCAGTGGCGATATCCCCTTCTTCATTTCTTATTTTATGTATTTGGACCTTCTCTCTTTTTTTCTTTGTTAGTCTAGCTAAGGGATTGTCAATTTTATTGATCTTCCTGTAGAACCAACTTTTGTTTGGTTTTGTTTATTTCTCCAATGCTTTCTTATTTTCAATTTCATTTAGCACTGCTTTAATCATTGTTTTATTTTTCTCTCAACTTTATTTGTACATTTAATAATCCAAAATATAAACAATTAAAAGCTAAAAAGTAAACACAGATGAATAAATATATACATTTCTCCATTAAATGTAATGGATACATATAATTTTTTTTTTTTTTGTGGATCAAACAATATGTTACACAATATATTTAGTTCATAGTAATGCATTGATACAGTATTTGTCCTTTTGTGTCTGGCTTGCTTCACTCAGCATAATGTCCTCCAGATTCATCCATGTTGCCAAATGCTTTACATTTACATTTACATTTACATTTACATTTACATTTCTTCTTACAGCTGCATAATATTCCATCATGTGACTAGATCACAGTTTGTTTATCCATTCATCTGTTGATGGACACCTGGGTTGCTTCCAACTTTTGGCAATGGTGAATAATGTTGCTATGAACATCGGTGTGCAGATGTCTGTTTGTGTCACTGCTCTCAGTTCTTCTGGGTATATACCCAGTAGAGGTATTGCAGGGTCACGTGGCAAGTCTATCTTCAACTTCTTTAGGAACTGCCAAACAGTCCTCCATAGTGGTTGTACAATTTTGCATTCCCACCAAAAGTGAAGAAGTGTTCCTATCTCTCCACATCCTCTCCAACACTTGTAGTTCTCTGTCTTTTTAATAGTGGCCATTCTGATAGGTGTAAAATGATATCTCATTGTAGTTTTGATTTGCATTTCCCTAATCATGAGTGATGTTGAGCATTTCTTCATGTGTTTTTTTGCCATTTGTATTTTTTCTTTGGAGAAATGTCTATT
>JAQZBX010012482.1:0-31513 GCA_029593785.1 Cabassous unicinctus
TCATCATCCACCACCACCCCCATCATCATCCACCACCATCAACATCATCATCGTCGTTGTTGTCATCACTAATACTTAGCAATTAATATTCACTATGAATAATATTCCAAGTCAGGTAGCAAGCTAAGCAATTTAACATGAATTATCATATTTAGTGCTCACAACTACCACACAGGGCAGGAACTGTTACCCCTTGCAGCTGCTTGTTTTATGGTATTTGCTTTGTCTGAAAGGTAGGACAGCCATGGGGGCTGAAAGGGCAAATTCAGAAGCCTTACAGCTTGGGTTCAATTCCCACCCCCAACATTTCCTATCTGTGTCACCTTGGACAAGTTACTTAATTTCTCTGTGCCTCGGTTTCCATAGCTGTGAAATGGAGGTATTCATCATCCTTACCTTTTAACAGCATTTTGAGTCCTGGGTAGGTGAAAGCACTGAGAAAAATGTCCAAAGCACTGTGGGCATTCAATAGGCATTCAGAAAGGCCAAACAACCCTCCATCCATCCTCTTGACCTCGAAGACTTGTGGCCAGGGCTCCATTCTGGACAGTGGATGCTGGGATGAGGTCCATGCCATCGCCCATCTCATCAGGAAGACCCCTTCTCACGCCCTCCTTGGAAAAAGAAGAAAAAAATCCCTTCAAGTCTCTTTTGTGTTTTCTTCCTTGCATAAGAATATTTTTGCTCATTCTCCCTCATCAGCACCTGACTAGACAGTAAGATAGTTTTCGATTATGGATGTGATAGCTTAAGCCAGATTTATTTATTTTTTTTATTATAGATTTGACAGCTTCAAATTTTTGTTCTTAATTTTGAACATTTATGTCTCATTTTCTTTATGAGAAAATCTATGAATTATAGCTTTAATGTTGTAGTCAGTAATATTAAAATAAATGGCAAGCCACGAATTGGGGAATTAAAACACCTAATAATTGGATTGGAGAAATATAAAAATGCCGGATCAGTGAACCAGCACCAGTCTAATTTAATTGTCTAATTAAAAGTTATTTGGAGGCCCAGCATCCACAAACTGCATTGCAGTATTGTATGGCTAGAAAGCAAGCTTGAAAACTTGGGGAAAAATTTGAAATTGCAGGAAGCAGTGAGAATGGACTGTGATTTTTAAGCCGAGTGCTCCATTTTAATCAAAGCATGTCCAGCTCTACACTCCATCAGCACTTCATCAAAACATGCAGCCCCCAGCACTTAAACTGCTGTCACTTGTTTAGCAGCACAGCCACCATGCTTAAAGCCAGGAATGGACAGGGGAGCACCCGGAGAGAAGCAGGAGCTTTTGTTAGCTGAAACACTATTTATCCAAAGTTGCCAGAGAGTGTGGAAGAGAAAAAAGAGAAGGTTTGTGATTAGGCGAGTCTAGATCAGAAGTGATATGACAAGAGCAAGCCTGCCAGTCTGCAAGCTGATTCATATGAGGGCTATTCATAGCAGAGGGCTATTTAGCACATTGTCAAATATGACATTCTAAAAACGCAGCGTGATTGTTAGTACAAATAGCTAATGAACAGTGACATATTTAGATTGCCTGCATAGAGGTGGCAGGTTACGTGCAGTTAGGTAAAAAGAACTCCATCACCGAATGGAAAGAACAGAAAATGTCCAAAGTGAAATTCTAAAGGTGGATTTCTTTTCAGGGGCTTACCAGTTGTGGCACTCTCAGTTTGTCACTGTCAACTCTCTGTTTTCTCATTTGAATTATGGGGATAATAATTGTGGCCAGTTTGCAACCTTGTTGTCAGAATTAAATTGAAATTAAATGGGTTTCACATATGTAAAACAATTGGGATGGGGCTGGTTCTTATCATTATTAGTAATATTGTTGACAGGTATTTTTATCAACTAAGGAGGTGCTAAGTATAATCATTTGTACAAGTATCGCCAGAAGTAAACTAAATGCTAAGCTGAACCCCATTTACAGGGTTAGTTAAATGGTGCCTGTATTTCCAGAGGACAGAATTTCTTTCACTAGAGGAGTTTTCTTTGTTTACAGGATCACAGTTAGCCTCCATTCTTTCACAAGCCTCTCACCTTTTCCTTCCCTCCCATTGTCTTGATGCCATCAGTTTAGTTCATTCACTCATTCTTTCACTTTAAAAGGCACACGTCAAGGTCCTTTAAGGAGACAGGGAGCTAGGTTGACTTCCCAGGAGATGCTGATCATGGATTTTAAAGCTCTTCTGCCAGGACTGGAAACAGCTACCATAAACACAACAATCTACAGCATACTTGCACATGATAGATAATATTACATCCTATATTATTATTTCCACATTTCAGGCGAGGAAACTGCGGCTTAGAGGAGGGAGGGTCCTGCCTTAAGCATTCGGCACATATGGCAACGTCCATGGTGTGTTCAGGCCACCACCGCAGAAGGCAGGCTGCCCTTCCCTGCCAACTCTCCCCTTCCTCCGGACTGCGTGAAGGACCCGGGCTGGAGAGATGGTGTGACTTCAGGACTGAGACTTCCCAGTGAGGGACAAAGTCCCCAGAGGCACTCTGTCAATAAGAGTGCGGACTAAGAAAAATCTCTGCAGTCAAAACCAGGAAGGCACAGCAGATGGATTACCCCTTATCTTTAGTTCCACTTTCCTTCCTAATGCATAAATGAGTAAATCAATAGATCCTTAGGTCATATGTGCCTCCTTTTACTCCAAGCAAATGTTGTTATTGTTGTTTTTTAAAAGCTAAGCAACTAAACAACCAGAGGCCATTTCACAGTTTACCATCTAACAAAACACAGCAGTGGTAATTAAAACAATCTGGGTCTGGGGAAAGATGGAAAGGAAATCTGTCACCACCTAGAATATCAAATAGAAAAAAAAAGAGGCAGTGGGGATGAAGCAGGAACACTGATGCTTGTTGGATTTAACCCCAGAGTGACACGCAGTGAAAGCATTAGGCAGTGATTGTTGCTGGAATGTCAGCTTTATGAGAACCCGGTGGGAAAAGTTGAAAAGGTGCTCATAATTTTCTTCTTTTGCCAAGGCCAGGGAGGGAACGGGTTTTCATTTGCACAACGGGGTATTCGCTGCTCTGTTGTCATGTGCTAGACTAGTTTTGGAAAACAAAGACTATGTCCTGTATATTCATCCCATGTCAGCTCTAAACCAAGGGTTAAAACAAGTCAACTTCTATCCTGACAACTGAAAATTAGTTTTTGGTTCAACGATCTTAAGAATACTATAAATCTTTCAGATTCGTAGCTCATCTGCTTTTCCTTGCCCTAAGAGATTTCGCTAAATCCCCGTTCCACGGGCTGTATCCTTTCAGTCTTTCCATTGAGGGGAATTTGTCAGTACTTCCCTCTTCCTACCTGAATGCCCTTGTGGAACCAGCCAGAACAACTCTGCAGACAGCTGACTCCCCAGCTGTTCTCCTCTGCCCATTCTGCAGGAAAGACTCTCTGATCCAGTTACAAACCATGAAAGCCAGAACACAAACTCAAAGCAAGCAGAAGTAAGGAAACAATAAAGAGAAGAGAAGAAATCAATGAAATTGAAAGCAGGAAAATAATAGAAAAGTTCAATGAAAGAGTTGGTTCTTCGTAAATCTCTGTAAAATTGACAAGACTCCAACAAGACTGTCGTAGAAAAAAGAGAGAAGACACAAATTACAATATCAGGAATGAAACAGGAGATATGGCTACAACCATGCAGCCAACGGAATACTACAAAAAACTCTCCACACATAAATTTGACAAATTAGATGAAATAGACAAATTTCTCAAAAAACATAAACTACAACTCACCAAATATGAAGGGATAATTTAAACAGCTCTAAAACTATTAAGGAAATTGAATTTGTAATTTTAAAAACTCCCCAAAAGACATCTCCAGGTGCAGATGTTTTTACTGGAGAATTCTACCTAATGTTTACAGAAGAAATTGCAGAAAATAAGAAAACAATTCCAAATTCATTCTATAAAGCTAGTAGTATTAATACAAAAAAAAAACACACAACAAACTACAGACCAATATCTCTCATGAATACAGATGCAAAAATCCCTAACAAAATATTAACAAATAGAATTCAGCAATATATAAATGGAATTATACATCATGACTAAGTGGAGTTTATTCCAGGGATGGGAGGCTGGCTTGATAATTCAAAATCAGTCAATGAAATAGGACATATTAACCAGCTAGAGAAGAAAAATGATGTAATAATATTAATTGGTACAGAAAAAAACATTTGACAGAATGCAACATCCATTCAAGATAATAACTCTAAGAATAAAAGGAATAGAGGGAGGAAGACTCCTCAACTTGATAAAGAGCATCTACAAAAAACCTGCAGCTAAGATTATACTTAATGGCAAAAGACTGAATACATTCCCCCTAAGATCAAAAACAAGGAAAAGATGCCTGTTCTCACCACTCTTATTCAACCTTGTGCCAGAAGTTCTAGCCATTTCAATAAGACAAGCCAAAGAAATAAAGGGCATAGAAACTGGAAACAAAGAAAACTGTATTCATTTGCACATGATTGTTTATGCAGAGAATCTACAAAAATATTCCTAGAACTTATAAGTGAATTCAGCAAGGTCTCAGGGTACAAAGATAAATATACAAAAACCACTGCATTTCTGCATACTAGCAATGAACATGCAGACATGAAATTAAATATATAATGCCATTTAGAGTTGCATAAAAATGTATATTTTAGGTGTAAATCCAACAAAACATGTACAGGATTTGTATGATGAAAACAAAATATGAATTTTTAAAATTGGAGTATTTTTTCGACATACTATGTTCATGAATTAGATAAGATCCCAAACCAAAATACAGGTTTAAGGCAATTACTATCAAAATCCCAGCAAGAATTTGTAAATACAGAAAATATTGTTCTAAAATTTATGTGGAAATGCAAAGGAACTAGAATAGTTAAAATAATTTTGAAAGAGATGAATATAGTGGGTGGACGCAGTCTAACTAATTTCAAGACTTCTTACACAGTTATCCCTTCCATATCAGGACTTCCCCATTGCAGTTTTGAAATATTGTGGGGCTGCATAAGAAATTAAATGGGAATTTTGGGGGAGTTTTGTGGAAGCCGCAGACAACACGCAAAGGCCAGCAGACAACGCAGAAAAAGTTTAGTAACTCATAAATGCATAAAATGTGAGTACTGTTACATATATTACCTGTACAGCATGTGTTTTCTGTTTAATAACATACATAAATGAACAGCTATACAATTTTTTTCTTTAAATTAAATTTTTGGTGAAAGAGCTGCAGTTCTACCCACTGACTTGGGGATGCCAAGCGTGTTTACCGCAACCTCTCACATGATCCCGCAGTGAATCTTTTCCTCTCGAGTTTCTCTTATCTTGTGTCATTTAAACACCAAAAACTCTATTAAAATCATGGGTCCTAAGCAGTGTTCCTAGTGGTTCGAAAAGTGCTCCCAAGAACAGAGGAAAGTGATGAAATTGAAGGAAAAAGTAGAATCGTTAGACAAGTTTTCTCAGGCAAAATGGCTGCTACTGTTGGCGGCCATGATGGCATTAACAAGTCGACAGATCAAGAAAACAGAGAAGGAAACCTGCAAAGCCACTGCTGCAGCTACACCAACTGTAAAGCACCTGCATAAATCGCAGGATCAGCATCTGTCTTGCATAGAAAGTGCAACACTCTTCTGGCGCAGGATTGTTATTTTTAAAAAGGCACTTCAGCAGACTCTCGCATTATACAAGAAAAGGCTAAGTCCTTACATGATTCCCTAAAGGAAAAATGATGGTAAAGTGTCTACCCCTACCGATTTTCAGACCAGCAAAGGCTGGTTTGAAAATTTTTAAAAAAGGTTTAGCCTACATAAACATTTTTATACCGATTTTCCAGATTGCAGGGGCACTGAGCCCCTAATCCCTGCAATATGGAAGGGATAACTATAATAATCAAGAGCTTGAGGCATTTAAAGAGGGACAAACACATAGGACAAGGGAACAGGGTAAAGAATATAGAAAAAGAATCACGCAAATACGTACAATGAAGTTTTTCTTAAATATGTGCAACGGGAAAAGATAATTTTTTTCAACAAATGATGATGGACTAAATATACATTTTTAAAAATGAACTTAGACTTAAGTCTCATACCCCACATAAAAATTAACTTAGAATGGGTCATGGACTTAAAGGTAAAATGTAAAACTATAAAACTTTTTAGGGAAAAAAGCATCCAAGGAAAGCTTTGGGATCTATGACTAGACAAAGTTTTTAGACTTGACACCGAAAGTACAATCTACAGAAGGAAAAATTTATAAGTTGGATTTCATCAAAATTAAAAACTGTTGATCTGTGAAAGATCCAATCAAAAAGATGAAAAGACAAGCTACACTCTGGGTGAAAACATTCAGAATCCATGCGTCCAACAAAAGACTAGTACTTATAATATAAAAAGAAATCTCAAAACTCAACAGTGAACAAAAAATTCTATTAGAAAATGGGCTAAAGACATGAACAGATATTTCACTGAATGCAGATGGCAAATAAATGAATAGGTGTTTAATATCATTAGACATTAGAAGTGAAAATTAAGACCACAATGAGATCACTACACATCCATCAGAATAGCTAAAAATTAAAAACTAAAAAATTAAAAAGTGAAACCATCACATGCTGACAAGGATGCACAGAAATTGGAGCATTCATGCATTCCTGGTAGAAATGTAAAATGGCGTAGCCACTCTGGAAAACAGTTTGGCCATTTCTTAAAAAAACTAAACATGCAACTAGCATCTTATGGCCCTGCAAGTACACTCCTGAGCATTTACCCCAGAGAGATGTAAACTTAATGTTCACACAAAAACCTGTACATGAGTATTTATAGCTGTTTTATCCATAATTGCCAAAAACTGGAAACAACTCAGATTTCCTTCAATGGGTGAATAGTTTTTAAACTGTGGTACAGCCATACAATGGAATACTACTCTGCAATGAAAAGGAACAAAACTCCAGAAACACCCAACAACCTGAATGAATCTCCAGAGAATTATGCTGAGTCAAAAAAGCAAACCTCAAAAGGTTACCTACTGCAACTATTTATATAAACTTCTTGAAATGATAACATTATAGAAATGCATAAGAATTTAGAAGCTGCCAGGGGTTAAGGGGGACGAATAGGAAGGAGCAAAGCGTGCCTGGCTATTGAAGGGTGAAACAGGGGTCTCTGTGGTGATGGAAATGTTCTGTGTCTTGACGGCATCAACGTCAATGTCCTGGTTGTGATACTGATCACAGTTTTGTAAAATGTTACCACTGGGGAAAACTGAGTAGAAGGTACATGGGGGTCTCTGCATGTGATTCCATAATTATCTCAATATGAAAAGGTTCATCATTACAAAGTCATTATGGGCTCACTGGTCACAGTTCTACAGCTGGCCTTGGAAAGTCAAGTCCAGCACAAGCTACCGAGGGAAGCTGTTCCTCTTGAAGCTTCCTTGGCTCGTGAAGCAGATATGATCTATGGACCATCCCCCAGTCTCCCATACTCTGATCTCAACCCAGAAGGTTCTCACTTACCACTTTATTTTGGCCTTTCACTCACCTCAGATACACATTTAAATGCTAAGTTATCACAGTTCCTATTTTCTACCCAAATCAAGTTTTAAATCTGAATTATGAGACTGCCAAACACTGAGTGACTGTAGCTGCACATATGCCACAACAGATGGCTCAAGTGTCACGATTTTTACCCCCAAAGTTCTTGTGCCTTGCAAATCTATGAGTATATATGTTACAAACAAGTATTGTGAAACAGAGAGCAAAAGATAGTAGGTTTTGTTGGGTAGTGGGACCACAGAAAACAGAGAAATGGCATTCCAGGAAATTCCAACTGAAAGAAAATTGGTAGCATCGATTACATGGATCAAAAGTCCTTGGATGGGGGTGGGGGTGGTAAGGAGTCCTCAGCCTCTTTAAGAATCTAATGAATGTTTTAGATCCCCTTCCCATAAAATTACACAACCATTTTCCAATTGGTAAAAAATTATAGTCGCTATGGAAACCATATTCATGGATCACACTCTGTTTTAGAGAATGCTCCAACATTCAAGATATGATAAACATTGTCAATGTTCAAATAGCAAATACCAAATGCATCTCTTAAATCCTTGAGCCTGTGATTCCCAGAGTCAATCCTGGGATCTTTAGGGGAACTTGTTAATTATAAGTTTCTCTCTTCTATTGGATTGGGTTTTTTTAATAATATTTAAATTGCTGAACTTCCTTACCTGTTTAAGTCCACTGACTATGCAGTTGACTTAATAAGTGATGCCTTCTCATTACATCATGTATTACATCACAATAATACCATATAACAAACCATCTCCAAACTCAATGGCTTACAACACCAGGATTTATATACATGCTCACAGGTCTGCAGGCCCACTGCATTTTGGCTGATCTTTGCTTCAGGTTGCACATCAGCTGGACTTGGCTTGTGTCAGGTTTGTGTCTCCTCTAAGTGTTTATTATGTCCTTGGACCAAAGGATGCACAGGGAGTATTTCCATGGCAAAAGGCAAGAGAATAACCATGCAAACCCGGTTATGGCCTCTACTGCATCATATGTGCAAATATCCCATTGGCCAAAGCAAGACCTACACGACTAAACCCAGTATCAATGAGGTAGGCAGAAACATCCACAGTAGGAAAGGGAGGAGACTGAGTATTTGCTAAGCACACCACACAATTCTTTCTAGTATTCCCTTAAGGCCACAAAGATGTTCAAAGATTTACCATACTCAAATCCCTAAGCCAACTTGTCAAGAAATATACTTACTGGTGAGACAATTTTCTCTGACCTGACTATATTTTAGAGCACATTTTCTCAACCTTGGCGCTCTTGACATTTTTGACTGGATTATTCTTTGTTAGAGTGGGGGTGGCAGAAAGGGTCTGCTATGTGCCTTTAGGTTTAACAGCATCACTGGCCTCTACCTACCAGATGTCATTAAAGGCCCCCCCAGTCTCACCCTGAAGTCACGGAAACCCAAACTGTCTCCAAACATTGCCAAATGTACCCTGGGAGTCAAAATTGCCAGCATTTGAGAAACACTGTTGTAGAGGAATGCTCAAACATTCAAGAAATGATTACTATTGTCAATTGCCAAATAGCAAATTTCAATAATAAAACATTTTTCTCCATCAATATAAAATAAATTTGCATTCACATAAATTTGACTGGGTGTCTTTTATAGAATACGTATTAGATGATCACCCTCAATCTTTACAACTACTTTGCTGGGTGGATATTATTATTTCATGCTACTGATGTTGAATGTGAGCTTCAGCTGAGTGAATTGCTTAAAGATCCACAAATACTAAGCCACTTCTCAATCAGAAATAGAGTGGCCATCACTATCCCCAAATCCTTAAGACCGAGGAGTGAACAAACATAAGGGCAAAATACAACTATGGGCTAAAGTAAACTTATTATTCTAGCAATGGAAGAACTTGTAACACTGATATAAAGGCAGTGGCCACCAGAGGTTCTTCAGGGAGGGAGAGGGAAGAATAGGTGTAACTTGGGGCATTTTTGGGGCATTGGAATCGCCCTGCATGACATTGCAATGATGGATACAAGCCATTATTCGTTTTGCCAAAACCTATAAAATTGTGCAGTGCTAAGTGTAAACTGTAGTGTAAACTATAGACCATGGTTAGTAGCAATGCTTCAATATGTGCTCATCAATTGTAACTAATGTTAATGGGGGAAAGTAGGGGAAGGGAAGGGGTGAAGTATATGGGAATCCCCTATAATTTTTATGTACCATTTATGTAATTTAAAGTTTCTTTAAAAGTTAAAAAAATAAAATAAAATATAACACAAACACACAAAGAATTAGGGCTGATAAGTCCTAAATAAATATTTAAATATCATTGGTTAAAAAAAAAACTCACAGATAAAAAGGGGGATAACGGGAGTTCTGGGAAGATGGCATAAGAGTAGACAGGCAGGGTTGAACTCTCAAAAAAGCAATGGAGAAACCACCAAAAGCAGTCTGAGGGATCTGCTTTGGGGTAACCAGACAAGGACAGTGCTGGACAATGCCAGGAGGGCAAAGAACAGAGAGACAAAGAACCAGAAACAAAAAACATGGGTTACTAAACCCCTGCAATGGCCAGGAAGGGCACTCATCAGCCACACTCAAGACACCAAGCCTGGATAAAAGCCCTGACCCACTGCAGCCGACTGAGAGGGAAACAGATGTCTTCCTCCCTGTCAGCTGTTATGAGGGAAGAGGAAGGGGGCATCGGAGGGCAGAGAGCAGTTTGTCTTCAGTGTTTGGCCAGCAGAGCCCGCTTTGAATCTTGGCTCTGGCCTGACCAGAAACACAGGAAAACAGAGATTGAAAGAAACACCTCCCTGAAAAAGGCTCACCAACAAAGCTTGAATAATATGATAGATGAAATAGACCTAACAGACATTTATAGAGCATTGCACTCCAAAACAGCAGGATATACATTCTTTGCAAGCGCTCATGGATCCTTCTCCAGGATAGACCATATATTGGGTCACAAGACAGGTCTCTATAAACTTAAAAGATTCAAATTATATAAAACACTTTCTCTGATTATGACGGAATGAAGGTGGAAATCAATAATGGACAGAAAAAAGGAAAATTTATAAATATATGGCGATTAAACAATACTTAAATAATTGGTGGGTCAAAGAAGAAATTGCAAGAGATTTCAGTAAAGATCTTGACATGAATGAAAATGAGAACACAGCATATCAAAACGTATGGGACACCACAAAGGTAGTTCTGAGTGGGAAATTTATAGCCCTCAATGCTTACATTAAAAAAGAAGAAAGGGTTAAAATTGAAGATCTAACTGCACAGCTGGAGGAATTAGGCAAAGAACAGGAAACTAATCCCAAACCAAGCCACTGGTAATAAATAGTAAAGATAAGGGCAGAAATAAATGAAATCGAGAACAAAAAAACAATAGAATCAAGAAAACCAAAATTGCTTCTTTGAGAAGATGAACAAAATCAACAAACCGTTAGCCAGACTGACAAAGAAAAAAAAGAGAAGATGCAAATAAATAAAATCAGAAATGAGAGGAAGGACATTACCACTGATCTCACAGAAATAAGAAAGATCATAAGAGGATACTATGAACAACTGTAGGGCAAAAAACTAAACAATGTTGATGAGATGGACAAATTCCTAAAAACACATGAACCACCTACACTAACTCTGGAAGAAAGAGAAGAGTCAACAAACCAATCACAAGTGAAGAGATTAAAACAGTCATCAAGAAACCTCCCAAAGATGAAAAGTCCAGGGCCAGGTGGCTTCACAGGTGAATTCCACCAATCGTTCAAAGACAATCTAATATCAATCTTGCTCAAGATCTCCAAAAAATTGAACAGGAAGGAATGCTACCAAACTCATCCTCTGAGGACATCACCCTAATACCAAAACCAGATGAAGATACTACAAAAAAAGAAAATTGCAGAGCAATAACTCTAATGAATATAGATGCAAAAATCTACAACAAAATACTTGCAAACTGAATCCAAAAGCACATTAAGAGATTTATATACACAATCAAGTGAGTTTTATCCCAGGTATGCAAGGGTAGTTCAACAGAAGAAAATCAAGTAGTGTAATAAACCACATTAATAAATTGAAGAGGAAAATCACATGATCCTCTCGATTGATACAGAAAAGGTATCTGACAAAATACAGCACTTTCTTGATTAAAAAAAAAAAAAACCTCCAAAAGCTAGGAATAGAAGGAAGCATTCTTAATATGGTAAAGAGCATATATGAAAAACCTATATCTAGCATTGTACAATGGTGAAAGACTGAAAGCTTTCCCGCTGAGATCAGGATGAACCAGGAGGACATTATGTTGATTGAAACAATCCAGGCACAAAAGGACAAATACTGTATGATTTTGCTATTATGAAATAAATATATTGTGTAAACTCATGGAGCTAGTAATTAGAATATAGGTCACCAGAAAAATAGAATGAGGGTAAAGAATGGAAAGCTGAGGTTTAAGCTGTGCAGAATTGGTAAAAGAAAAAAAAAGTTGTAAATCTTTGGAAATGAATAGAAATGGTGAAAGCACCTCACAGTGCTTGTGACTAGCAGAGCTATTATATGGGTATGACAGTGGTTGAAAGGGAACATCAAAGGACAAGTATATTACTAGAAGGAAAGCTTAAAAAAATGTAACTTGGGATTGTATAAATAGTGACACCTCATGTGAAATACAAATATGGGTATTAGTGCATATATGACTGTTTTTACAAAATACAAATACAAATAAACTAGAGAGAAGGAAACAGAAAAGCAGGCATGTATGGCAGGAAAGCATAGAGAGATTCAGATGTGATAAGCTTTTTGTTTGCTTGTTTGCCTTTATTATTATTATTATTATTGGAATAATGAAAATGCTCTAGTAATTATTGAAGTGATGATTGCACAGCTTTGTGATTATACCAAATACCACTGATTGTAAACTTTGGAGGAAAAAAGGAGGCACAACTGGAATTTGAACTCAAGTTCCCCAATTTAAATTCAGCTTTGGTTAACAAACACATAGCATATCATCCTATAAGGATCTCTGATTATTGCAAACATTTCCATTCTGTTTTATTAGGTATCCCTTTTATAATAAAATTTGTGATAACTAATATAAATGAGCCAACATTTTATGAAACGTTTTAATTGAAGACCCTTTATTATTCACATCACAAACACTAAAAGATAAATTACTCATAGTCAACCATCAAGAAAGATAGTTATATGCACACTGTGAAAAGTACTTTTGTTCTTGTAAACTACACGCACAATCACAATCATCAAAAGCATAATTTTAAAATGGAAAGTGTACCAATTTCCCTCTCCAGCTGGTTTGTCCACACCATCTCAAAGACAAAACTCTCACCCAGATAATTCTCATTCTTTGGAATATGAACTCCTGAAAAGCTGCAGAGTTAACTTGATTTCTGCGTTTCTACCACAACTTGCATCCAATCTATTAGAGGATCCTATTGGATCATTCTTCAAAACATATCCTCAGTCAGACAACTTCTCACTGCATCTACCACCACCACCCTACTCCTGGCCACCTTCATCTCTCTTCTAGACAATTCCAATAGACCTAACGAATCTCCTTCTTCTACCCTTGCCCCGTAAAGACTATTCTCTATACAGCAGCCAGAGCAAACTTTTTTTTTTTTCAATTTTTTAAACTTTATTTTAAAGAAGTTTTAGATTAAAGAAAAGTTACGTAGAAAATACAGGGGGCAGAGGATGTGGCTCAAGCAATTGGGCTCCCATCTACCATATGGGAGGTCTCGGGTTAGTTTCCAGGGGCCTCCTGGTGAAAGCGAGCTGGTCCATGAGGAGAGCTGGCACAACAAAAAAGAGACAAAGAGGAGAGATACAACAAACCAGGCAGCTGAGGTGGCTCAAGCAATTGAGTGCCTCTCTCCCACATCGGAGGTCCCAGGTGCCTTCTAAAGAGAAGACGAGAAGAGACAACAAGCAGACACAGAGAACACACAGCGAATGGATACAGAGAGCAAGACAGCAAGTGCAAAAGCAAGGGGGGTAGGGTGGAATAAATAAATAAAATAAATCTTAAAAAAAAGAAACCAGAAAATACAGGGATTCCCATATACCCCACCCCTTCCCCCCTCACATTTTCCCCTATTAACATCTTACATTAGTGTGGTACATTTGTTACAATTGATGAACAAATATTGAAGCATTGCTACTAACCATGGACTATAGTTTACGTTGTGGTTTACTCTTTGCACCATACAATTTTATAGGTTTTAACAAAATGTATAATAACCTGGATCTGCCATTGCAAAATCATACAGAACAATTCCAATGCCTAAAAATGCCCTATGTTCCACCTATTCTTACCTCCCCATCCCCTCAGAACTTCTGGTGACCACTATCTTTATATCAATGTTACAAGTTCTTTCATTCCTACAATAATAATAAGTCTACTTTGGTCCATGCTTGCATTCTCCCCTTGTTTGTTCATTCCTCAGTCTTGAGGATTTGGGGATGGTGATGCCGGGTCTGCTTCAGATCAAGAGGGGCTTAGGTCTTATGGGGCAGACGGAAGGATCTGTTTTGCTTGCAGTTGTAGATATTATTTCCTCTTTGGGATGGGGGTTGTCCATCATCATCATTTTGTTAGTTGTCCTGGGCGAGTCTGATGAACTGGAGAGTAGGTGTCGGCTGCAACTCTGCTGAGATTCAGGACTCAACTAGATATGAACAGACCAAGGACTTAAGATCTGGGACATAAACTATAGGTTCAAATAAAGGGGGTAGAAGAATCATGTGCAGGGAAATTATAAATGATGTTAACTCTGTTACATTGGGGAAATAGGTTATCATACTGGTTTCACAGGGTGCTGATTTCATGGGGAAGTGTTCCTTGTCTGGGGGAAACATTAAGTACAAAAGAGTTTTTATGGCTAAGAGATTTCAAAGTGAGTCAGGAGGTCATTCCAGAGGTTATGCTCATGTATGTCTGGGGCGGGAATCTCACTAACTGCAACAGTAAACACAGTCTCAAAAAGGGGTGCTCCAGAAGGCTCTAAAGACATCAAAGCAAACTTTTCACAATATGAATCAGTAATGATCATCCCACCTGTTATAGTTAACTTTGTGTGTCAACTTGGTGTGATGGTTTGGAACTGCATGTACTCCAGAAAAGGATGTTCCTAAAGTGAATCCTTTCCTGTGGGTATGACCCATGGTAAGTAGGACCTTTTGATGAGGCTACTTCAGTTAAGGTGTGACCCACCTCAATCAGGATGGGTCTCAATTCTCTTACTGGAGTCCTTTATAAGAGAATGGAATTCAGACAGAGAAATGAACACCACGGTCTTGGGGAGAAAGCATTGCCTAGAAGATGCCTTGTTTTGGACATTTCCTGGCCTCAAAACTGTAAGCTAATAAACTCCCAACCCATTTCATGGTATTTGCCTTGGCAACCTAGGGAACTAACACACTTGGCTCGGCTATGGTGCACCGCTCATTAGTCCAGCCCTGGCGGAGACATTGCTGTGAAGTTATTTTGTAGATGTGACTGGCATCTACAATCAGTTGACTTTAAGTAAAGGAGACGACCCTCAATAACGTGGGTGGGACTCATCCAATCAGTTGAAAGGCCTTCAGAGCAAAATCCTGAGGGTTCCTGGAGAAGAAGAAACTGCCTCAAGACTACAACGTGAACTCCTCTCTGAATTTCCACTCTACCTTACAGATTGCTGACTTGCCAGCCCCCACAATCATATGAACCAATTCCTTAAAATAAATCTCTTTATATATACACAAACACACATACACACGTATGCATGCATAAACATCTCTTATTTGTTTTGTTTCTATGGAAAACTCTGATACACCATCCTACTTAGGACTCTCTAATGGCTCCCACTACAATTAAAATAAAATTCAGTATCCTTTCCAAAGGTTACAGACACTAATATGTTGGCTCTCTGCTCTTACCTCCAGCTTTTCTCCCCCTTACTCATTGAACTCCAGACACCACGATTTCCTTGCTGCTCCTCAGACACATCAAGCAAACTCCTGCCCCAGGGCCTTTACATTTGCTATTTCATTGATCTAAGATGCTTTTTCCAGATCTTCTTTCAGGCTCTCCTCACATACTACTTCCTCTACGAAGCCTTTCCTGACTACTCTATATGAAATAGCACCTCTTAAGGCTGTTTCCACTTCCTTTGCTTTGTTTTTCTATAGCACATATTAATAACTGACATCATATCACATATATTTTCCACTCTTTTATTTATTAACTGTCTTTTCCACTAGAATGTAAGCTCTCCCGAGGCAGGGACTAGAGTTTGTTCATTACTCTATTTCAAGGATCTAAAATGGTTCCCGGTATGTTATAGGTCTTCAGTAAGTATTTGGTGAATAAATGAATGAAAGAATGAATTGTAAATATTACCTGGAGACTGAAAGTCTTCTGAGATTTTGCTAAGGTTTTCTTAACATCGCCATCCACTTCCATACCACATGGATTCCAGAATCGTTCCCAAGATTTCTGAGTACTTCCAAGGCTTTGTGTTCTCAGAGCCCTCTAGTTCTGACTGCTTTCCTGGTTTATAAGTCATCTTGCCATTTATGCATGCCACCTCTGTCCCAAAAAGCCTTCTCACACGAAGCAACTTGCATGTTTGGTGACTTTTACTAGAGATTTACGGAGAGTCAGAAGAAGCGTTTATGCAGAGACGTGAAGAAAATCTTCAAAGTTATGCATTAAACATTCTACAGTTACCATCCCATGGGGGGTTTTCATGAAAATGTCACCCCATGGGTTTACCCCACAAAAACCTCCCTCCCCATCCCGTCCTTTCCCCTCATGTCACATAGTTCAGTCTTCTCCTTCCTAGCCTTTGTTATTTCTGGCTTCATGCTTCAGAGTATCTCCTTTTATGCCAAAAAGCACTTTAAGGCATTTTCCTAAACAAAGATTCTTGCCTTTAAAAGAATTTCGGGTGCCAGCTGTTAAGATGCTACATCTGCTGCCTCTGTATCTAGGAGGAGCTATAATATTCCACATGGATGCCAAACATTGTCATCTGAGCAAAAATTATTTCACCTTTATATATGCCAACTTTTTCCCAGAAACACACACACACAAACACACATTTATGCTGTTACGATTCACAAAGGAAAAACTATCAGAAAACATTACTGAACTCACAGAAATTTTTGGTCATTGAGTATTTTGTCAATCAATCAGTTCTAAAAGACCAACTTCAATCAGGTAGGTGTCTGCAAGCCTTTCTGATGTTGAAAACAGTTTTCTCACACTTAAAAAGACTACTAATCTATTGTTTACCCGATATCATTTTTCAAATAGAATATGAAAATTAAGGATGAAAAGGGACACAGGCAGCCATCCTTGTAGATTATTTTCATGCTTGTCAAGTATTTTCATCTTAGAAATGGCCACTGGGATGGAGAAAACACAGGGATTGCTCATTTATCTAAATGGCATGGGCATATTGTTAAATGAAAAGAGTTATATGCAGATCAATTTTAAGTGTACCATCTAAAAATAAGAATATATTTGTGTGACATTTGTCTGGAAGCAGAAGCTCATTGCCCAATCAGACAAACATCCCCTGAACATCAGAAAGTCCAGTGGTATTGGGGTGGGGGGTGGCAATGCTGACCACCTGCCTTGCACATGGATCCCTGCAGGATGATCCTCACCCAGGCCACCCTGCATTCTTGATTGTGTTTTTCAAAGTTGGAAACCTCTCCTCTGTCGCAGTGTTGCATGAATCATAGAGTGCTGGGATGGGGGGAAGAGCTGGTAGCTCCTAAAACACTGTTCCTTGCACCCCTGTGTTCCAGCATTCTCCATTGAGTGACATCACCCGGTGCCCACCAATGAAGCCAACTATCTGCAATGAATCCTAGAACCCAAGGCCAAGCATGTCATGCAGGTGGGATCTTCCCCCTTCCCGGATGACACTGTCTTCCTGGTCAGTAGAGGAGGCTTGAGAGCAATTCTACAAGCCTGGATTAGATATTGACCTCTGAACTACAGCTATGGATGCCAACTTTGGTCAACTCCACACAGCGTTTGTGCCCACCAGTGGGGAGAAAGGCCACTGAACAGCTGATTATACAGGGCTCTCTCCAGACAACATGGCTCCCCAGGGCTGTTCTTCCCATGGCGACCTTCCCTTTGCTGCTTCAGGTGAACACATTCCACACCCAGGGTGCAAGTGGTCATTTAGCTTTGCAAGGTTTCCTGACTCTCTTCCAGGACCCTACCTGCCCCTTCAGGCCCGAGTATGAAGGAACAATCTTCCTGGATTACGAGTGTCAGTTCAGGTCTTCTAGGAAGCAGACACCAAGATAGAGGGGAAATGCAAAGTAGAGCGGGAGCGTCTCCAGCCCGTGATGTCTGTGACTCTAGCAAAAGGAGAAGGTGAAGAAAGGAGGATTGGGCAGGATGAGCTTCGTGGTGCAGCTCTGAGAATGTCTCAGCTACCCCAACACCCATGCAAAGAAGGGTCACAGAAGAGTCCCACGTTGAACAAAAAAGCCCATGCCCTAGTACCGCTATCTTGCTTAGGCATTTGCTGGGAGCAGCCCAAGAACAGGGTAGTCTCAGCTCAGATGCTGCAGAAGATCCTAAAGGTGCTAGAGCTTGGCCCTGCCATCCATCTGCATTCCTTATAATAGGTTCTCTCTTGAGAGGGAGATCTGAACAATGCGCCTCCTACCTCAGTAGGAAACATAACATTCCACAACCCTCAGGCCTCATCTAATTCCGGGTCGTGGGTAACTGTGCTGATAACAATATGGCATCTGTTTACCATCTAGGATAAGTAACCAATAAGATTGTCCATGCTCAAAGATCCAACAGATTAACCTGATTTCCAGGGTCATTTCAGACAACAGAATCACCTTAATTATCTTTTTTTCAGGGAGTATATGGGCCAACACACCTCCTTATATGTGTATCAATATCAGAGAGGAGTCAAACATTCAGTGTCTCCCATATAGGAGCAGGAGGGGTGTTGTCCAGGGCTCTGAGCTCCCTCTGGGTTAGCTCTGGGCTCCCTGAGCCTCTGGGCTAGAGGAGCACATCAGGTGTCACCATGCTTTCCTTTTCCTATTCATTGTCAAAACCATTCTCCGGTGTCTCCTACAGCAATACCAGAGACTAGCCTCATTGTAGTCTTACAGGTTAAAATGGTATGGGTTGCTGACAATGGGAAATGGCACACAGCATCCACCCATTGGGATAAAGATGAGCTGAGAGGTAAAGGTCAACTTTGTTGATTCCCTATAAGTTGGTCTCTCAGAGAAGGTGAGGGCCTCCTGTAGGGCTCCATGGAAACCACTGGCTTAGGTAACTGATCCTGGGAGAGTGCTGAGGTAGAGCCTTTGGTCTGGAGGCTACTGAACTGGTGTCATAGAGCTGCAACCGAAAGGCTTGGTAGGGTGGAGGGTGAGGAGGCTTCCCTTAGCCATGCAGCCCATCCATGGAACCGAAAGGCTTGGCAGGGTGGAGGTCTGCTCCCATCAGCCTTGCCAAATCCCTATCTGCCCCCCAGACAGTGATGGGTAATGGGGGGCCACACACCTGCTAATGGCTTTTACAGAAGGCCTGCCGGGTGTGCTCTCTGTTCATTTGCCTTCTTTGTCAGGCAGCTCATCTCTATGTAAACAAACCATTGAAAGGTATACAAAAAACAGATGCACTAGTAACCAAAGGGAAAGCAGGTAGCAGGTAGATGTAGACAGTGGTAGGAGTGAGATTTTTCAATGTACATATTTGATGTTTGAACAATGGAAATGTATTGCCTACATATTTAAAGATATAATTAAAAAGAGAAAAGATTAAATTCATCACTACTGGAAAACAAATAATATATAAATAAATTAATTAAATGTCACACATCACCCCCTCGGTTACAGGTTTCTTAGTGTGGACTTGATAATGACGTTGACAGTTACAAAAATGTAAGAACATCATCAGAAACAGAGAAAATATCTCCAAAGTAAAATAGTATCATGAGGCAAAGAAGTAGTCTATAGGTTTCCTTAAATGCCATACTGGGAGGCAATTCTAGTTCAATCTGAAGACGTTTTTAAAATCTAGGGAGGAAAATTAACTCAAAGTAAGAGAAACAGCCACCGCTTGAGAGCTGCAGGAGCGACCCTCACCCAGATGGCTGCCCCACTGGAGGGGAGGGCAGTGTGATTTATACTCTTCCTCCCAAGCTCTTCACAGCCTAGTTGGGGAGACGAAAACTAAATGGGTGATGGAAAGACAGTGTGATATTATAAACACAAAAACACAATTCCAGACTGAGTGTCGCTCTACATGTGGAAGAAAAAACAATAAAACTTTTAGAAGAAAACATCAGAGATCACCTTTTCAACTTCAGAGGAGGGAGAGTTTCCTTAAACAGAAGACAGAGTCCTGGCCATATAGGAAACAACAAATATATTGTATAACATTAAAAATAAGAACTTGTGCTCACCAAAAGACACAAAAGAGTGAGAATGCAAGTCACAGAGTGGGACAAGTTATTCTTTTCAGTACATGAATGCTGACAAACCACTCATATCCAGGCACTTACAAACTGATAAGAATTAAACTAATAGATAAATGAGCAAGTGCCTCCAACTGGCATTCAGAGAAAAGGACTCCCACATGACCAGTAAACATGAGAAGTTCCAAAAGAAAATGATAACCCCAACAAGGTCCCACCATACAACCACCAGAATGGCTAAAATAAAAACCCTGACAATGCCAGTGTAGGCGAGGATGGGGAGCAACTGAAGCCTTCTTACACTGATGGAGAAAGTACAGGCGGTTTGGAAATTTGGGGCAGTTTCTATGGAAGCCAACCATGCACCTAGTCTTTGATTCAATATTTCCACTCCCAGATATATTCCCAAGAGAAATGAGTACTTATGTTCCCCACAAGACAGCACAAGAAAGTTTATGGCACTATTTGCAATAGTCCAACCTGAGAACATCAATGCCTATCGATAGTGTGGTAGTTTGAGGTTTTTATGGACCCCAGAAAACTCATGTCCTTAGAGCTCCATTCCTGTGGGTGTGAACCTAGTGTGGGTGGGACATTTTGGTTAGGCTACTTCAGTCTTAATCCTTTTAATCTTTAATCCTTTTACTGGAGACCTTTATTAATGGGATGAATACAGAGAGAGAGAGAGAGAAAAGCCACAAAAGGAGAGAAAGCCAGAGGAAGCCAGAAGCTGAAGGCAGCAAACCCCAGAGGAAAGGGGAGACCCGCAGAAGCCGCCATGTGCCTTGCCATGTGGGACAGGAGTCCAGGATCACCATCAGCTGGTCTTCAGGGAGAAAGCATCACCTGATGTGCCTTAATTTGGACATTTTCATGGCCTCACAACTTCAAGCTTATAAACTAGTAAATCTCCATTGTAAAAGCCAACCTACCTCTGTTAGACTGCATTTTGGCAGACTAGCAAACAAAAACAAAAAGTAAAATGGTTATATAAATAGCGGTCTAGTCGTACAATGGAGTGCTATACAGTAATGAAAATGAAAAAACTACACTACACACACAAACTCGATGAATTTCATGGGTATATTACTGAGTAAAAGAAACCAGACATAAAACTGTATGTACTCTATGAGTCCATTTACATGAAGTTCTGAAGCAGGCAAAACTAACTATAATATCTGAAATCAAGAAACTGATTACCTTTGGGAAGGAATAAGTATACTGATTGGAAGGGGGCAAAAAGAAGGCTTCTGGGGTAAATATTATGAACAGTGTATTATATGAGTGTACTTACATGGGTATATTCACTTCAGGATAACAAGTAAGCTGTGTATTATGATGTGTACTTCTCTGCATAAATGTGAAATTTAAATAATAAAGCACTTTTTAAAATAAAGCATAATGAGTACACTGATCAAGTCTCCTAAGAAAGGAGATAACAGGAAGCCCCAGCATTGGTTTGAGTGACTGAACAAACTTCCTGGAATGCAATGCTGAGCCCTGGAAAATAGAGAGGGTTGAGCTCAATAAATGGCAATGAGTGAAAGTTCCAGAACAAAAGGCTGGAGATGAGTGAGAGCATGGTGCCTTCCAGGAACTGTAACTATTCTTTATGGCCAAAACACAATGGTGAGAGGGATCAGAGGCTCCAGATTATTCAGGACCTTGTAAGCATGGTTAAGGAGTTTGGACTTCACTCTTGGAGGAAGGAAAAGCAGGTTTCAAATAGGGAGTAATGTGATTAAATTTGCATTTAAAACCATCACTGTAGCTACAGTATGTCAGTGGGGGTGGAGGACAGACGATGGGGGCTATAGGAGAAACTTAGGCAAAAGGAGATGGAGACAGAGAAAGTGGGAGAATATTCGAGGAGTGTAAGCAATAGGCCTGGGCCAGTGGTGGCGTGGGAGGAAGTCAGAGGATCTTAGCCGACGCCCAGCTTTTCCGAGATGGGGAGCACAGAGCGCGGAGCAATGTGGGTGGAAACAGACCAGGGATAACTTGCACCTCTGTCGCTCAGCACCACAGGGAGCTCCTAAACATCCTAAATGGGACTCTTGTCTTTTAAGGCACTTTTCACATTCTCACAGCAGTTTCACACCAGCCGTCTCATGTCAGCGCCCACAGCCCTGCGCACGGCTGGCATGGGCATTATCATCCCACATAGCAGACCGGCCTGGCGCTCAGAATTGGGTGGCCGCTGAGAGTTGGCATGGGGGGTGATGTAGGACAGGGACGGGCCGGTGGAGTTGAGGCTCCACCCTTATCTCCTTAGCCCCTCTCCCCCCACGGTGGGCAAAAGAAAACCATGATTCGTGCTGAGTCATCTTCTGGGTCTTACCACAGCCCTTGACTTTTCTCCTCTCATAGCCATCCAGGTCAGTCTGAGATGATTTTCAGCCCTGGCTTGCAGGGCTGTGCTAATTCACGTGGCTTCTGAGACTGGCTTTATTGGTTCTCTGTACGGGGCACCTGTGCGTGAACAGGTAGGTGGCATGGCAATTGGTCCCTCAGTATTAAAAAGAACTCACTGACAGGCTCGTCTCTTTGCTGTGGACATCACATGCGGGGTCTTGTCATACCCTGCTAATGCTTCAGCATCCCCTGCTTGATGCCCCCATTACCCCACAAATACCTGTTAAGGTGACAAATTCCACATCCACCTCTTTATCATCTCTGAGAGGGACTGTTAAAGAATCATAGTGGCCAAATTTCTCCTCTATCTGTCAAAAGCCAAATATTCAGGAAAAGGCCACAAAGAGCTGATATTTGAATATTTTCTTTCTGGAGGAGAAATATCTGAAAGTTGCCATTTCTCTAAATGTAACATGAAATCAAATTTAAAAGTAACTATTTTCTACAAAGAAACATAAAAGTATATCAGGTGAGAGATTTTAGTATCATTGGACTAATTTGGTTACAGGGTTGTGAAATGGGGAAGGAGAAGTATAATTTATAGTTTATCTAAAATACCAAATAAAATGCAAGGAACTAAAACAAAGAATTAAACTAAACACAAACATGAAAATTTCAGGAGCCATGGAATCTAGGAACAGGTCCTCTAAATAAAGAATCAGAAGCTTGCCACTAAAATCTCTGTTATTTCTATAGATTTCTAACTATTGTTTGAATCCACATAGATGCATGGTACATGAGAGAATCGAAGGGAATTAAATTTTTATCATCTGTCACCCCTAAACCTGTAACAGAAGCAAAATTAGAAACACAGAAACAGTTCCATCTGAGACTGAGCAATTGATAAGTGTCAGGCGTGGTGGATGGTTGTGGGAGACTCAGGGCAGGACATGGAAAGAGACTGTCAGCGAGTAGCCATTGATCAGAGTGTGGATGTACCCAAGGGGGAAACATGACATTCCAAAAAGCAACCGTCACCTTTTATTTGAAGAAGCCCAAGCAGAGGATGTACTCCAGTGTCATTACGTGGCTGGAAAGGACCCTATATATTATGTAGCCTTGTCCTTTCATTTTACTGAAGATGCACCTGAGAGTCTGAGAAGCTGAGCCAGGGTTACACAGCTGCTTCCTGGCTGGGTTATGAACCGACCTTGAAGGCATCTTGCGCCCCTGCTTAGCCATCTTTCTACTCCCCACTCTTCATGCGGTCTATGCACTGACCCTGGACAGCTTTATTGGACATTATGTGTGATTACGGCACTGTGCTACTGCCACCCGAATGATCTAACACCACCTGTCCTCATTTGGACCAAATTCATCAACTGATCTTTAGTAACCAGTGGGTTGTGCATTTGGGCTTTAACATCGAATAAGACTCATTCATGTCAGTTCTGTCCGAGGATGACACTTCTCTAACTACACAAACATGTTGGGGTGAGCTGTCCTTTCCATGATGCACACCTGAATCTTCTAGTACAGCTGCCCTTGGCAAACTTTACCTCCACTGGCACCTCCTACACTCAAAAATACAAAAGGCCAGCTCCCTCCCTGCCATGCAAACAGAGGGCAACATTGGATTGCCTGCTGCTATTTCCCGGTAGACTCCATGAGGCCAGGCTGTTTTAGATTGCACTTTGGTATGTTGCCAAAGTAATTTTTCTGTCTTCAGTGACCATGGTTGCCCCTATTTGTCCATCCATGTCTCAACTCCTGGGCCATACAAGGCAGACAGGAAGAGCTGTGCATGGAGAAAACACTGGCCGCAGGGTAAGACCCAGAGGCCCCAGGAAGACCGACCACTGTATCACAGCTACTGAACCCTGAATTTACATCATTAAATATTCTACTGAATCCTGTGGTTACATCGTTAAATGTGCCCTCATTTTTGTTAAGCACTACCCTCTCCTTTTAAATGCAAATACTTCTGAAATGATTAATCCATCAAACACCTAATTTAGACGATCAGATTTGTTTTCTTCTTGGATAGGAACTAGAGTGAATTAAAGATTCTGTACACACAAGTCATGGGTGTAGTAATCGCCAACAATCTTAGACAAGCCCAACCCTGGAAAGAGGACACAGGTCCTAAGGACAGTGATTCCACACTGGTAAACTGGCTCTGTGCAGCCTTTTCTGGGGTGATAATAGCCAAAATAGTCATCATAATCATTAAAGCAGTTAATATTTATTGGGAATTTATTATGTTTCAGACACTTAGCAGAGAGTGTGTTACTGCTGAGACCATGGACAGGTCCCCATGGAAATCTAAGCCCTCACTCTTGACCTTTGCTGAGCTGCCAAAGGATTATGAGTGGACTTTAGTCTACACCTCTTCTATCACCTCCAGATGAGGTGGGCTGACCCTCCTCTTTGTGGAACTGCCAAATAAAGTAAATTAATTGCAAACACTGCTTACTTACTGAGGTTGGATGAATTTCTGCCTGCCGACCCATGGAGACGTGTAAGAACCATCGTTTTCTTTAACCACCACAACTCAAGCATGGACACTGGAGCCAAACTGCCTACTTTGAATGCTGGCTGTGTGACCTCAGTTTCCCCATCTGTAAAATGGGTTGCAAAATGCCACCTCACGGGGTTTTTGTGAAGATTAAATGAGCTGTCAGGTGTAAAGAGCTTAGAACAGTGGCTGGCCCATAGTCCCTGCAATATAGGGGCTAGCACTTACCGTAATTATGCTATTGTTATGTGTCATTCCTGCAGCATTGACCGAATCCACTGATGTTGAGTCATGGTGTAGAAAGGAGTGGGGAGGGGACTCAGGTTATTGCAGAAATGCTTCCCACCTCCCTCATCTTGGTCAACAAGGGTTCTTCAAGCCAAATGGCCTTAGATACCTGTGAGCCACACTGGGCAACCCGGAACCTTCCTGAAAAGCTGCCCAGGGGCCCATCTCCTTCACAGACCATGTGGCCATTTTCTCTCCAGGGTTTGCCCCCTTCCTTAAGCCTACTGCAGTCCCTACCCCTACTCTTTTTTTATTCTCTCTGAGTCCTGGACCAGGGAAAACATTTTCCTCCTCTGAAGATAGCAGCAAATCTCTAGTCCTCTTTCTCTTACTTAGCTGCAAATCTTCTATTTCTCCTAAAAGTGTAGCATTTCAGAACACAAAAGCCTGGGAGAGCTTCAGGCTATTTCTGGCTTCCTGGCCCTTCTTTATACACCCTTCATCTGGAGCTATAACCATCTGCATATCTGCATGACTGGAAGGAAAAGGAGAAATACAGTGAACAAAGAAATTTTTTAAAAACCCATATATTATCCTGCCCCATTTAAACAAGAGGATTTTTCTTAAATATGTGCTTGGGAATAAGAGCAAGCCAGCAGAAGGCCAGGTATCCATTGTTTGCTCATTCCTGTGAACCCCCAAATCCTTGGGTTTCTGCAACCACACCATCAGATCACTGCCCCCCCGCCCCACCGGCAAACAAGGAGAAAACAATGACACCAGCAACTGGCTGGCCTTAAGCAGGACTGGCTGCTGCTGTCTCCAGAGTGGTTCAAAGTATTGCAAGTGGTCAAGAGCCATTCCTTGCTTCAGCCAAGCAGCAGAGTTCAAGCGAACCTAAGCCCCTGTTCTTTCCCGCTGGAATACTTTCTTCTATCAGATTATATGTACACACATGAATATGCAAACATATATACACACATACACGTGTATATGGATATGTAATTTTGTATGTGTGTGTATATGTATGTATGTGTATCAATGTCTCACAGGGATCGGACCTTACACGACATGGGATGCTGTTGAACGGTCTCTATAAGACCATTTTATCTTTGTATGTGAACCTGGAGGTTGAAGCCCACAGGCCAGGAGTCGAAGAGGAAAGGTGGCTATAAGGTGAAGAGGAGCAGGAACAAGCCGGGACCCACCAGCACAATCTGGAGGCCCCAAGCAAGGGTGAAAACCTATGTCAGCTCTTACTGCCTCTGACTCCAGTGGTGTGGTGTCCCACAGGCGCCGGGGCTTTGTCACAGAACTGAACACACGCATCTGGCCCGAGTCGGAGAAGCGTCAGGAGGATCATGGGAAGGTGCAGGCCTGGCTGCCGCTGCCTCACACCGAGGAAGGGAGTCAGCAGGTCAGTGGCCACCTGTACAACTCCCTTCTGAGCGCTGGTCTCACACGAGAATCTCTCTTAGGCCCCACCCTAACTGGAAGCCTCCAGGAAAAGGTATTCTTGAAAATGTAATTCAGGCTAACCAAGTTGGCATTACAAACCCCCCACATCCCCTCATCAGGCTCCATGCCCAGATGTAAGAATTCTTTTATTAAGGCTAATGCCAAGGTAGAGTCAGAAAGAAAATGCTGAGAGAGAGAGAGAGAGAGAGAGAGACCAGGTAGGGCTATGGCAGGATAGGCTGCCTTGCAAGAGGCATTCATGTTCACTCTGGAATTTTCATCCATCATCTTCACTGTTGACAAAAACCCTGTGTGAATGGAGTAGGATGACACATCTTCTAATCAAGAAAGTCTTGGAGGGCAAGCACCCATGGTAACTAACAAAACTAGGATTTGTATCCAAATCCCACACTCAAGATCATAACTGCCGCCATCTGCCACTTGATCCTCTCTCCCTGCTTAAGGCTCAGCAAGACTCACAGATGGGTCCTTTTTCAAAAAAGATCATAAACCCGTATGAGGGCTTCAGAAGTCCTGGCCTCAAAACTTTTCAGAAGTCTGACAATTCCTACTGTTTCATAAGCCCTCAGCCTGTGCTGGAGTTCGCGGCCACCTGGAAGCCACAACTCAGCCAGTTTCCTAAGGGGTGATGGCTGTGTCACTCAGGGCCCTGGGGGGACACAGATGGAAACTCAAAGTAGTCAGGGAGCATGTTTTTAAAAAGGGCTATTTGCGGAGGTGGGGGCGGGTTTAACAGAGTCAGCAAAGGCTGGTGAAGTGCCCGAGGATTGGCAGCAGGGGGATCCTCCACGGCGTGAAGCGGCTGGGAGAAAAGGAGCATTTCCAGGACTCTGGAGTGAGCTCCAGCTGCAGGAGGGGGGCCCTGCTCTTGAGGCTGCAGGGCAGCCCCGGCCTTTCTCTTCCCACCTGATGATCTCCCACCAGTGCCTGCCTGTGGAGGCCCCAACAGAAAACCAGAGGCGAAGGTGTAGAGGACATGAATCTGTGGAGGTCGGCCTCCTAGAGGGAAGGGCAGGGCAGAGGATGATTTGAAGGGACAAAGGGAGATCACTGGCCGTCTCAGGCTTAAGACTCTTCAGATGTAAACGACCGAATTGTCCACGGAGGCCGAAGCGGCAGAACCCCAGAAATAGGTGAGGTGGTTATGGGAGTAAAAGAGGCTGTGAGGACTGGGAACTGCCTGGCAGCAACCCCCTCCAGCCGTAATGTGTGATACCTGGAAATGCTGGTGACAGAGGCCAGGGCCGTCTCGACATTTTCAATAGCAATTCAGCATGGATGTTTCCTGCACACCGTTGTAAACTTTATTTCTCTCTTGTTCTGAGGCTGTAGAAGCCCTGGGGAAAATTGTAGCATAAGAAAAGTTTTGAGCTCTTGAGTCACCTACCAATTTCCAGACAGATATCTTTACATCCCAGAGTTGCCACAAAGCAGTACTATTATTTTTATGCACTCATAGATAGAGGCATAAAAATATACAAACATAAAAATAGCCCTGTGGTCTATGAGTAAGCAACTTTTCTGCAGGTTATTCTATCTGTCCCATTCAACTGCATTGGCACCACCTCAGAGAGAACATCTGGAAAAGCGAGTGGGCAGAGCAGGCTGAGATCTTTGACATGACGTAATGGCTGAAACCTGCCCAGGGAATAAGCTATCTCCCCCAGGGAAATTTCATGTGTAGGAGAGAAAATATTCCTTCCAGACCCATGAAGGCAAATGGGGATTATAGGGAGGAAAAAATTACAGAAAAGCACATCAGTGCTAATAAAATAATAACTACCCTCTCTCTCCCCAGCTCAATGAGAGCTATCAGGTCTCATTCTCTACCCTTCCTGAATGTCCCACCTAGCACGAAGGCCCAAGTGAATTAGACTCTTACTGATCCACAGGCCAAATCCAGCTACAATCTATTTTTAGCAGGGAGCACAGTTGCAAAAATGGATTTTGAGTGCTACAGTCCTCCCACTTCCTTCATGTATTACAGGTTACTGGTTCACACATTTGCTTGACTTGTCCCTGAAGGCATTTGGGTTGGTTACGGGATTTTGAATGAGAAGGAAGTGCAATGGGGTCTACAGGAATTGAAATACCAGCTATTTAATGATGATGATGATCATGATGATGATGATGATCATGATGATGATCATAATGATGATGATGTTTTGGGGGATATACAATAGACCTAGAAATAGAAAAGTAAATGGAATGAATAATATAAGGAATGAATTTCTGATACATGTGACCACATGAGTGAACCTAGAAGACACCATGTTGAATGAAATAAGCCAAACACAAAAGGACACATACTGTATGATCTCAATGATATGAAATAGTTAGAATAAGCTAATTTGCAGAATGTGTATATAGTTTTCAGTGGCTGCGGTGGATTAGGGAATGGGAAATTAAAGCTTAAATTGTACAGAGTTTCTATTGGGGATGATGGAAAAGTTTTGGGAATGGATGGTGGTGATGGTAGCACCGCATTGTGAATGTAACTAACAGCACTGAATTATATATTTGAAAGTGTTTAAAAGGGGAAATTTTTAAGTTGTATATATTTGTTATTAGAATAATTTTAAAAAGATATAAGACCGCATAACGCAAACCTTGAAATCTAATGTAAGCCATGAACTATAGTCAATAATACAATTATAATAATATTCTCTTATCAGTTATAACAAATGTGTCACATTAGGCAAAGGGTCAATAATAAGAGGATATACGGGAAATCTGTATTTTCTGCAAGATTTTTCTATGAACCAACAACTTTCCTAATTAAAAATATATATATTATTTAACACCACAGGAAAATGCTCAAAAATGTTAAGTAGAAAAATAAATAAAGGAAGGAAGCTTTAAAAAAGGGGAAAAAATAGATGAAATGGAGCCCACCCTGAAGAAACATATTTTTATGAAAGCTCAGGCATTAGAGATGATGCAATATCCCTAAAGTATCTTGAATATGCCCTCCTCTCTCCATGCCAACCACCTCGGTTCAGAGCACTGTCCTCCTTTGCTTGAATTATTGCAGTAACTGTCTAATGAACCTCTTCTAAATCTGCGGCTGGCCAGCTGTTTTACCACAACCAGTTTTCTAGATTACAGATCTGAGTTGCATGAGTCAGGGTCCAGCCAGGAGGACAACCACCAACTGGGAAGATCAAGCAGGATGGGGATTGATCACACAGGTGAGGAGAAGTAGATCATGGGGGGTGAAGCAATTCGGAGATTTAGCGACAGCACGAAGCTTCCACAACCTCCAGGCTGGAGGTACGGTAGGAGGAGGTGCTTCCACAGTCCAGGGGCCATAGCAGGAGCAGGGCTGTAGCAGGAACTGGAGCAATGGAGCAGGTGCAGTCACTGCTTAATACCCCAACAGGTAAGAGGAGAGGAAACAGGCCATCTTCTACTTTCCTCCCTCGCTGCTGTCTTCCCTCAGTGCTGCCCACTGCCTGAACCTAAGCCAGGGGTTAAGGGAGCCTAAGAAGTGCCAGAAGCCAAAGCCCCTGCACACCTGCACACAGCCGTAGCCCGGGGGTCACACTGAGCAGCTGCTCCTTCTGTAGGTCTACTCTCCCCGACCGTGGTCCGTGCCCTCTGAAGGCCTTCTGCCCCCGCTGCTGCCCAGACATCTACTACCACACTGGACACTGCTCGTGCACTCCCCACTGCATTGCAGAGTCGCCTATAGTCTGCCCAGAGACCGCAGTTCAGCTCCCAGCTGGCGAAAGCAGCAAAGTTCTCTGCTCTCTGGGGGCTGACCCACACTCTCTAACACGGGCTGAACCCCTTCCAAGTGTGACCTTCCTTGTGTACTCTCCCTCAGCCCTAGGATACCACACAGAGTTTCCTTCTATCTTATAATTGCTCTTTTATCATAGTTAAGTATTTTATATTAAACTCCCCTGTTTAATTTATGTGTGGTTTCTACCCGCCAAGTGGATCCAGAGTGCTACAACATGCAAAAGTGGAGAGAAGGGAAAGGAAAGAGTGAACAGACACAGGAAGGTATTTTTCCCTACTCGGAGTTCTTTAATAGCCCCCTGCTGCCCTTGAAGTAAAGTCTGAAGCATCCAGGGTCTTTCTGATCTGGTCTCATCTTTTGCCCCTGGCAGTTCCAGATCCTATATTCCAGCCAGCCCATCCTTTCCACTCCTTGGGCACTCAGACACCTCTGGTCCCTGGAACTTGATGGCCCTTGCCTTATCCACTTCCTCCCCCTTCATCAGGCCAAATCCCACAATCCCACTCATCCTTCAAGTCCCATTGTAGATTTTTCATCTTCCTGCTATGATCCCCCAAGGCAGAGTCGGGGGTCTGTCTGTTTTCTCTCTTCTCTCTCTCTCTCCTCACCCCCTCTCTATATATACATATATATACAGTGGTTCAAACATAACAGGCTTTTAATAATTTCTGACTGGTTTGGTATTGTTTTGGTTTGTTTGTTTAAAAAAAAACTAAATATAAAATTAAGTGCTAAAATGAAAATCCCTAGGTGCCAACGCATGGAGCAGGAAAAGCCCACTGCCTGCATTTGCTGGGCTGGATCAAGGTGGAGATGTCCTGGAGAGGCATGTATGGCCCTTCCCTGAGACAACTGACAGAAGCAAACAGATGACTTCCCTCTCACAGCATTATCACAGAACGTGTCTGAAACGTGCACAGCCCTTGTGGCAGTTTGATATTATTTATGAATTCCAAAAGAGATATTATGTTTGTAAACTGGTCTGTTTCTCTGGGCGTGATACCCTTTGATTGTATTAGATTCAGCTAAGACGTCTGATTAAATTATGTTAAGATTAGGATTTTGATTTGACCATGTCATTAAAGTGTGACTCAGTGTTGAGTCCCAGCCCCTTGG
>JAQZBX010012483.1:0-41148 GCA_029593785.1 Cabassous unicinctus
GAGGTTTGAAGGCTACCTACTCATGCTGATGTCAAGTTACTTAACATAGCTGGGACTCAGTTTCCCCATGAATAAAATGGAAAAAAGTATCTGCTCTCCTTCCCAGAAAAGTGGAGATACAGGGATGGGGCAACTGAGGAAGAAGCCATGTTGGGCAAAGGCAGAAAGTGACTTGGTCTGGAGCAAAGACAAGTTCAAGTTCTCTTGGCCCACATGAGAGGTGGTATAGTGCAATGGTCAAGCACACGGACCAGCTACCCTGCGTTCAAGACTTGATGTTACCACGGTTTCCTCTTCTATTTAACAAGGAGAGTAAGAGTACCTACCGCACTTAAAGAAGTTGCCTCATGGCTCCTGGCCAGGAGTCCTATTAAAATAATACCCAACTTTTTAAAGATAATTTATTCGTGGAGAAAGTACCTAGAGTTCCAACAAAGTCTTCAGTACTTGGGTAGGCTTGCTTCTCAAGAATTCGTTTATTTGTTTCTTGTTTTAAATGAGGGTAGAGCAAGGAATAGGCTTCTCATCTCCAATACTTTAGAATTATAAAGGGAAATTAGACCTATATACCAGAGGAAATCAGAATATCAATATCTCTGGTAAAACTGACCACTGTTCAATTTGTGTCAACATGAGGGTCAATGTTTGTCCAAATAGTGTTTTAGGGCAAGGGCCTTGGAAGCAGCACATGAGATGGAGATTCATGTTCAAGTGACTTATTAAGGGAGTATTCTCAAAGGGAGACAAGTAAGGGGAGGAGGGAAGCAAGACAGGCATAGGGCAAAAGCTAATAAAAGATGCAGTTTGAGGTGAAGTCTGACTTCAGCCTGATCCCTCTGGGAGCTCTGGAGTATCAGTTGCATTGCATGATCTGTCCCACCTTGATGCAAGAGAGCTGGGGTTTCGAACCTCTGTAGCAGTCAGCCACTGGCTGTGGGGTTACAGGAAAGCACGTAACCCTAAGAAATCTCCAGGAAGCATTTGTCCAATCACCCAATAGCAGTCCTCCATTGGCAGCAGCACCTACGGCAGCTGATGGATGGATGTATCAAACAAGTAAAAGGGATCCCAGAAGATATGAGCAGTGCTTAAAAGTATCTGGAAGGCCTAAGTGTCATACTCCATTACATTTCCTTCTTCAAACCTCCAAATTATCTTGTATGATAAACATTATTACCACCATTTTACAAATAAATTTGCAGCTCTTAGTGTTTAAAAAAAAAAAAAGAATTCATTTATTTATTCATTCGACAATTCTATGTTAAGACCTATTATGGGCCAGCCATAGTTCTGGGCAAAACATATCTGACCTCATGGAGCTTATATTCTAGTAAGAGAAAACAGTCAATAAACAATAGATAATAAGCAAATTATATGGGGCATCAGAGGTGATCAGTGCTACAGTAAAAGAAAGAGTGCAGTGCAAGGGGAATTGGGGAGACAGGTTGCAATAGTAAAGAGGGGTCATGATAGGCCTCAAGGAGAAAACGGCAGCTGAGCAAAGGCTTGAAGGAGACTAGATGGGTGTGGTGGCTTGAAGCTGTATGTTGCTCCAGTAAAGCCATGTCCTTAAATCTAATCCATTCCTGTGGATGTGAACCCATCAGAAGTAGAACCTCTGAGGAGGTTACTTCAGTTAAGGTGTGGCCCAGCCCAATCAGGATGGGCCTTAATCCAATTACTGGGGTCCTTTCTAAGCAGAATGAAATTCAGACACAGGAGAGAAAGCCAGAGGAAGCAGCCGGAAGCTGAACATCAACAGAACCCAGAAGATAAAGGAGAGACCAGGAGCCGCTGCCATGTGCATTGCCATGTGACAAGCTAAGGACCAAGGATCCCCAGCAGCCAGCCCCAATGTGCCACAGTCTTCAGGGAGAAAGCATTACCTTGATGATGCCTTGATTTGGACTTTTCTTTTAGCCTCAAAACTGTGAGCGATAAATTCCCATTGTTTAAGTCAACCCGTTGCATGGAATTTGCTTGAACAGCCCAGGAAACTGAAAAACTGGGGTAGGGTATTCCAGAGAGAGGTACCCAGCAGGACAAATGTTCTCAAGGAGTGCATGCCTGATGTCCCAGAGGAATATTAGGGAGGCCATTGTGGACAGATTGGAATGAGAAAGGGGACAGACAAATGAGGTCAGAGAGACATGGGAACCAGGCCTCGTGTACAAACAGAAGGACTTTAGCTTTCATTCTCAGTGAGTGGGGAAGTCATGGCAGGGTTTTGAGCACATGATCTCTCTGATATTTTAAAAGGATCCCTCCAATTGCTCTGTTGAAAGAAAACTATAATCAAGCCAGGGTGAAAGCAGGGGGATCTGTTAAAAGTTTTGCAATAATCCTTAGGAACGAGATTGCAGTGTCTTGAGCAGGGGACAGTAGAGGAGGTGGTAAGTGGTTGGATTCCAAACACTTTTTGAAAGTGGAGACAGCCGGATTTCCTACAGCTATGGGCTATCTGATCAGATGATGTAAGCAGTGCCATTTTGAATAGAATGCGGTGCAGGAAATCAACCGTTGGGCTGTGGAAAGTACTTTCATTGCAGTCAGTTGGTCTAGTTGAGGATGTTTCTATAGAGAACCCAGGACTGCTGGACCACAGGCTGCAAGTTTATGTCTTCAGAGTAAACAAAGTACAATATGACCCCCATTTATGCAGGAGGTCATGAAGGATTTCCTTTAGACATTGTTGGAAATCAGCTGGGACTTTAGACAGGATTCAGACATTAGTTGACATTCAAATTGTCACCAAAGGAGTTTGAAAAGTCAGAATTATTCAGCTAAAGCCTGAGGCTAAAGTTGATGCATGGAATGCTACCCTCAGACAAATGGGGAGACACGAAAGCAAGAATGCATCCTTGTGTTTAGGCACAGTGACTGCAACCAGTCTTGGGACTGAGGGGTGACTGCTTCACCAAGGCACAGAAACTTCTGGTTAGAGGCATGACTCAGGAATAGGAGAGTCCACCGCCACAATCTCCCAGCATTCTCAAGGGCCCACAGAGCATCAGCAGACTCTGGATCTTCCCACTCCCTCTTTGGGTCTTCCATTGGCTCCAAAACTATTGATATTTCTGGGCAAACATACAAGCTCACCCTCTGCTTATGTATGTATGCCTGGAAATATCGTAATAGTTTTAGAGCCAGTCGAAGACCCAAAGGACTAAACCAGTGCTTGGCTTTGTGGCCACACAGGGTCTGTTACAACTACTCAACTCTGCTGTTGTAGGGCAGCAGCAGCTAGAAACAATAAACAAAAGAGCGTGCACCATGTTCCAATAAAACTTTATTTATAAACACTGAGATTTCAATTTCATATAACTTTCAAGTGTCAAAAAATTTCGTTTTCTTATAATTTTTTCCAGCCATTTAAAAATCTAAAAACCATTTTTAGCTTGCTAGCCAAACAAAAACAGGCAGTGGGCTAGATTTGACCTGCCAGCCAGTTTGCCAACCCCTGGGCTAAATGATGTGTCTTGAAAGGGCCCTCGCAGGTCACCAGGGAAGGTGACTGTGGTGGAAGGGGGACCCCTGCACTCTGCTGCCCCAGGGGATAGCCAGGCCCATCACGGAGCCTCGTGGTCATGCGGACACAGTTGTCCTTCTCCTGCGGCCTCAACTCAGCCAAATGCACCAACTGCTTAACAAGAGTTAAGAGGTAGAAACAAGAGCCTCTTCTTCATGACACTTTACTGCCATCTGCTGGAAATTTTTATAATAATAGATTGATGACAACCCTGCAGCAAATTTGAGTTGGTTGGGGAATAGAAAAAAAGAAGCAACTAACTCACAGAAGGAGCTGTCATTTCATGAAAATGCCAAAAAGTCTCTATTCTACAACTTTCTAGAATTTGGGGGAGGGAGAGGAAGCAGAAGGGAAAAGAGAAGGAGGGAGGGGAGGGAGAAACGTCATATCCCAGTTCTTGTCTCTTCAGGACTGAACTGGCCTTTGCCTTAAATGGGAGGTGGTCTGCAAATTGGAACCTTTCTCAGGTAAGTAAGGGTCACCCCAAAACGCCTCATCCAGGCGCTGGACAGACCAGGAAGAGGAAGAATTCATCAGCAGCTTCTGATTCTAGCATACTGCACACCCACTCCATCCCACACAGCAGTGGGGCTCCACTAATATTGAAAGAATTCTGAGCTGCGAGCCAGGAGAACCAAACTTCACATGAACCTTACCCACAACTCTATGACCTCAGGCCGGTACCTGGCCTCTTCCTGCCTCAGTTTTTCTGCCCCTTCAATGGAAGTAACACCACTCAACCTCGCATATTCACAGAAGCTGTGTGACAGTAAAATGGACGCCCTTTGCAACGCATTGCAATAAGAATAAGCAACTGTGTGACCGAAAGGCTGCAGTGAGAAGGAAGCTGAGAGGAGAGGGGTGCATTCAATTACCAATGCAATGTGCAATGGACTATCCACGAAACATAGACAAGAGGATGACATGACCCTAGGGTTTAGGGACCTAGCAATGGATCCCCAGGTGTCAAAATGAAAAAGGAAAAGGGTCAGAGACTGAAACCAAGGGGTATTTGCAAAGTCTGCTGTCTCTGATTTAAAACCAAAACATTTGGTATTCACTCTAGAGACGCAGGGAAGGAAGAAACAAGGGGTGATCTGTTTCACCTGCCCCCAGTCTCCAGGACGTTTCCAGCACCCCTCTGCAGGGAGAGAAGCTGGGTCAAGAGTCCCCACAGCAAAGCAGGTGTGCCAGGAGAGAGCTCCGGGTATACCTCCGCTGGAGCTCAGGCCCTGGATGCAGAAAGCCACATCCGGCCTGGGGCTGGGGGCGGGCATCGTGTGCAAACATCAGACCAGATCTGGTAACGCAAAACTGTCCCCAGGAAGAGCAGTGGACCCCAGTGTTATGACAGCTGCAGAGGGGAGGGGAGGCCCCAAAGATGCTGCTAGAGGACAATGGGTCCTTTGTGGGCCTAAGGCGGGTCCAAGTGGGAAGAAGTGCGTGGAGGCAGGTGGCCACGTCAGCCCCCTCCAGGACCCCAGCATGGGAACGCTGCGTGGCAAGGGTTGGTTATTGTCTGCCATGAACTGACGGGCCCTCAAACTGCTCTAAAAACTCGCTTTCATCTCCCATCCACAAGCCACGATTAAATGTCACTGTTGAAGCTCCTCTCTGGGCCTGGAAAGTTGGGGAGACTGCCAGCCTAGGTCACAGAAGGGCAATCTCCATAACTCCACTATGGCCCAAATGAGGAAGGCAGAAGCCCCCACTCGTCACTGAGCAGCTCGTTCTGGAACTATCCTGGAGCTCAAGAGCAGGATTCTCAGTTATATTCCCCTCCTTTCTATGGCTCTGGGGTCCCCACCACAACCTCACTGCCCACAGCCCCAGGCACCGGGTCCCGTGGGCAGAGCTGCCCTCCTGGCCGCCACGGCCACTGTGCCTCTGTCCTCAGGGAGGGG
The DNA here is from genome assembly GCA_029593785.1 of Cabassous unicinctus. Lineage (NCBI taxonomy): Eukaryota > Metazoa > Chordata > Mammalia > Cingulata > Chlamyphoridae > Cabassous > Cabassous unicinctus. The sequence goes on from JAQZBX010012483.1 coordinate 5,434, forward strand.
CACTGTTCCCCTGGGCTGCTCACCAAGCCGTGGGCACGAACCCCAAACCCCAACAATCTCCCCGCACTGCTGAGTCCAGACTGTAACTTTTCAGGGAGGTTTTCTGAAGGATAACAGAGAATGGCCCTGACTGAGGCTCTGCCTCCTGGACAGGAGTCATCACTGCCCAGCAGCCCCCACCCACCAGCACGCATCCACCAGATGTGGCCTCTGCCTGTCACTCTTGGGTGTCATTCCTCAATGTGTTCAGAACTCAGACACAAGGGAGGTGTATTTAATAGATCTGCTCAGAGACCCCAGCACCTCCCAGGCCATTTCCTGCCCTCCGGTCCATTTCCCATGAAGGTTGATGAAGAAGGACAATCCCCTCCTCCATCCAAAGGGTCAGGCCTGGGGGCCTGGGCCATCACCCACTAGCCACAGGGCATGTGAGGTGTGGATGTGGAAGACTAAAGGACTCCCAAGCCTGCTCTCCATTACCATTATGGTTCAAGGGCCTCTTTCTTCCCAGTTAGCCATAAACTTGGTCGCTGCTTTGGGAAAGGGAGTGACTATGGAACCAGAAATAAAGAAGGCACCTTCTCAGCCTCATACCGAAAGGCACATTGGGGGAGAGACAAAAGATCTGAAAGGTGATGAAATGGGAGGATACAGGGATTCAGTGGCTGTCATCCACTATTCACCACGCACGTGCACAAGCCATACACACAGAGCGTGTGTGGGTCTGTGTGTCTCTGTGTGTGACTCTTTGTGTGTCTGTGTGTCTGTGTCTATGTGTGTGTGTGTGTGTGTGTGTGTGAATCTGTGTGTCTTTGTGGGTGTCTCTGTGTGCCTGTCTGTATGTTTGTATGTGAATCTATGTGTGTCTGTGTGTGTGTGTCTTGTGTGTGTCTCTGTGTGTGCCTGTGTGTCTGTGTGTTTGTGTCTATGTGTGTGTGCCTGTGTGTCTGTGTGTCCATCCATGCATGTGTCCGTCTCTGTGCTTGCTTCCATATTTGAGTGTGTACCTGTGGGTCTCTGTGTGTATCTGTGTGTGTGCACACACCCTCCAAGCCAGGGAGGGAAAGGAAGATTTGGAGAGGAAGCATGAGACTTGGGTGCAGCCCGCAGGCCTTGCCCTCTCCCCTTCCCTCCCAGGCTGAGTGCTGAGGGCTCGGGGGAAGACACACCTCTGAGTCTGCCTTGAAATCTAAGGTCTGACCTAGGACTGGGACTAGAGAACAGCCTGGAAGATGCAGCAGGAGCGCGAGAGATTAGCCCCGGGTCGTCAGCCTCAAGGGAAGAGACCCCTTCAAGGGGGCCTGGGAGTGTCTAGAGGACCCTCCACCCAGCACCACCCAGAAGGTGTGGGAGGACTCCCCCATGTCCTGAGGGAACTGGAAAGTTAGGAAGGAGGGAGGGGGAGGGAGGGAAATGGGGAGAAAGTTGGGTCTACTCAGACACTGGAAACCGGAACGCAGGGAACCCTAGGAGACAACTTAGAGCATCCTTGAGGCCGGCACCCTTGAGGCAGCGCTCTGTCCCAGGCAGCCATGAGGACAAGGACAGAGGAGCCTTCCCAGGCCTTCTGCTGGCGGTCTGGGAACATGCCCCATCCGTGGGAAACAGGCATTGGCAGGAGAGACCGAGGCCTTAGAAGGGGCTGCCCCCCACCCAGTGGGTCCCGGGGTGCGGCTGTTTCACTCCCTGGGCTCCCCCTCCTTAAAACCAACCCAGGAGGGAGTTTCAAACCTAAAATGGCTCAGCAGTCACTAATTCAGCACAGTTAACCAAGAAGTGGTAGATTTAACTTTATCCAGAAAAAAGGAGAAAGAAACTAGGCTAGAATTAGGGAAAACAACGAGAGTCACGTGTCTTTCATAGCCAAGTCTGTCTAACCAGGAAATCTGGACCCACTGCAAGAGCACTTCCCACTGTCTGTGAAAGTCTGTTTAAGCAACTCCCCGTGTAATCCCTGGCGGGCAGGTGCCTTAAGGATCTGCTCCCCCAGACCTGACTCTCATCAGATCCAGTGATCACAGGAGGGTTACAGGTACAGAAAATGAAGGGGGAACGGAAAGTCCTCTCAGATCCATTTGATTATAATATATGCTGCTCAAGGTGGAATGATTCGGTTTGGAGTGCAAGTCAAATAAATATCAGGCTGTAGAACAAAGATCAGCCTCCCCAAGCTTTTCAAACCTGTCAAGGTATGAATCCCTACGACTGGGGCAGGTACGTGTGCCCATGCTGCCCCCTGCTGGAAGCTTCCAGAACCTCCCAGGTCCACAGTGTTTGTCAAGCAGCATAGCTAAACTGCCAGCTAATAGCATCGTTCTTAATTCTTGGGAAAAATTATGTGCTAGGGGCCGACTTGAGCCCAGAAGGCTGTCCTCGGAGGCCAGGCCCACTGAGGGCCACACCTGAGCCAAGAGATGGCTCACATAGGTGACATTTGTCTCCCTGTGGGGACACAGGGTCTGTGGCCACCCAGCCCCCAACTCTGCTGAGGGGACTTCCATGGCAGGGGAAGGGGGTCCAAAGCTGGAAGTCGTTGGGACCAGCTTGGGAAGGGTGACCTGAATTTCTAATTGGGCAGAAGTACTACCGAGGAACCTCCTGGGGGGAGAGGGGGCGGGCGAGGAGGGCAGCAGCTGAGGCCACAGAAACAAAAGGCAGAGCAAGGAATTGTTTTCATAATTGGCAAATACCACAAAAGCATCTTTAAAAACCCACGCACATCCTAAATGTCCAAAAATATGGCAATAGTTAAGTGAAATACAATGTATTTGTAGAATAAATGGTATTTACCCATCTAAAGTGATATTTTAGGGTGTGTTAAATTTTTGGAAATTGTGTTATAATAATATCCATTTACATGAGGAGACAAATTTTTTATTTAATAATATGACCACTTTTGTGTCTTTAAAATGCACCCACAAAAAGTAAAAACGTTCATGTTGATTTTTTTCTGTTTGGTAGAATTAGTGACAATTTTTTTTGCTTCTTTCTATGTTTATACATTTTTTATTCTCACTATAACAACTTGTATTGTTCCTAGAATCCTAAAAACATATTAAAAGAAATAAAGAGAGAGAAGGAAAGAGAGAGAAAGAGAGGGAGGGAGGGAGGGAGAGAGAGGGGAAGGTAAGGGAGGGAGGGAACTCTTAATAGGTCCTAAACTACTTTAAGGGATGGGAAATTAAAGAAAATCACTAATCCCCAACAGGAAAGGGTATATTACTAAGGACTCTGATGCATCAAGAGAAATGGATACAACACACACACACACACATTGGTAGAGAAGATACCATTTAAAAACAGGATTTAAGATCCAAGACTTAGTAATAAAGAATAAGAAAAGGTGGGAAAGTTGACTGATAGAAGTCAAATATTATTTGTTTTAGACTTCCATAAAGGCAAAAAAAATTTTGCTGTGTTTAATCATATTGCCACTTTTAGGTATATTTTAAATGAGGCCCATACTGTTTTAGGATAACACCCTTTGAATCAAAATCAGGCTGTTTTCCTGTTGATCCTTAGTAAAAGGTAGAAGCAAACAGGAGTACAGCTCCCCCCAGGCAAAACCAACAACTTCGACATGGAAGCATGGAGTCAAGCGCGGATGGTAGGTATCACACTCTGCAGTCCTCTAATGGGGAAGAGGCTTCATCCCACCACCCACCCTCCGTCAAGCTCTGTGCCCTCCCAGTTTTACTGAGTCCGCCACTTTCTCTTCATCATTTCACCCCGTGTGGAGGAACTTTTCTCTGGACCTCCATGATAGGCTTCCAAATGTGGATTTGCCTAAAATCTACCACTCATTATGCATCTTAGGCACCCAACAAACACTAAATGTAGGAATTTCCTTTGATCGGTGTTCTATTAACAGACAATAATACTGTGCAGTCCTTGCATGCCTGGACCTAATCTCGCTTGGTCACACTTTATTTTCACATTTTGGTATATTTGGTTTATGGTAATTTTTTTTCCATCTGTATCAGTATAATATTGTTTATCTGCCTGATTCAGGTTTTGGCTTCATGGCTCTGCTAGCTTCACTAAATGAATGGGGAAGATTTTTATCTGTCTGCATGCATGACTGTTCTGGAAGATGCAAATGGGATATGAAGTATCTATTCTTTAAAATTATAAATGACCTACCTAGGCACTTGCGGTCCTTTCGTTCTGTTTCCCTAATCATGTCAGCCCTCTTTCTGGCCAATTCTGGTAGGCTGCACTTCCCAGCACTCTTTGGGGTGGGGGGATTGTGTGATTAGCTCTGGCCAATGAGTCCTGAGCACAAGTGGTTGTGTCAATGATTTTCCTAGAGATTTCATTACTTTATATTTTACATATATTCCATGGACTTTTCTGGGTCAGGCATACTCCAGTGCTCCTCAACTTTGCATTACCAACCATCTGTAAGAGCATCTTTCTCATATTCAGGAAACCACGTTGTTGGTTTTTTTCCTGGAAAACTATACCAACTTAAGATTCATGCTATAAATTCCACATCTTTTTCTTATTCTACCAGAACCCTGGGGTCCCCATTTTGATGTTCACGCCAATGGAGAGTAGCCAACCAGAATCCCCTTGATCCCTTCTGATCTCTAGCATTTAAGTCTCGGGCCGGCTTGTTCTCCTGGGTCTGTCACTAAAAGAAACAGCCTCTTCCTCACCCAGGACTTCCATGGAAGCAGCAGGGAGGGAGACAAAAAGAAATGAAATGACTATGCCCCCTGGTGGTCATGGGTAAGAACAATAACACTAAAAGATTTATAGAATTTCCTGAAAGCATTTGAGTTATAATTATTATATTTGCTTATAATTTTATAAAAAATGTAAAGAGAAACCATATCTTTTCTTATTATAATATGGTCCATACCTATTGATCTTTTTTCTTGATCAGATTTTTCAGTTGTCTTTTGTGAGGTTTATAATTTTCAGGGTTTGTTTTCTAATTTAATTCCCCTTTTATTAATATTTTCTTTGTCTTATACTTCTTTGAATCGCCTCTTGCAAGAATTTTAAATTGAATGCTTTGCTCTTTTATTCTCTTTTTCTTTATTGGTAATAAACGCACTTTCTGTGAATTTTCTCTTAAATATTGCTTTGGTAAATATGGCATAATTTTATGTGTTTTGTTGTCACTTAGTAAAGAGCATTTGCTATATTCTTTAATTTCCCATTTTAGTCAATTGTTATTTGAGAAAGAATCAGGCAAGTATTAAGTAGTACAATTTTGTGATTCCTGTTGAAACATAAATTATTACCAGTTTTGTTATGTTTTGATAAAGACTTATTGCCTGCAAGATTTTTCATTTTTATAATATTTTGTTTCTCTTTATGTCTTAATGAAATAAAATAATGTGCAAGCTCCCCAGACATGTAAGTGAGCCCAGTCAAGATTAGCATAAATATGAATAATATGTGAAGATTTCATACACTGGAAAGGTTCTAAAGCTCAGTAACTATTAATTCTATTTTATTGTTTTGTAATATATATCTACCTTAGGCCAGCTTAATGTCATATAAACTAGTAATGATGAATTAGAGTATCTCAATAATGTATTTTGCCAAATTTTCCTCCATTCCAAATGTTTTGTCTTTATGCCAAAAAGTAACAAAATTCATAGTTTTAGAACATTGTATTTAATATTGATCATAATTTTTGCTAAATACTGCTTTAAAGTATCTTGTCAATTTCTGCAGACTAAACAATATCTTTAATATTAATGTTGATATCAGTGTTTCCATTCACATTTGATTGATGAAGCTTTCTGGGTTGTTTCATTTCAGTGGCATCTGTTGAAGTCCAATGTGTGTCTCAGCAAGTCAATCTGGTGAGTTGGAAGGAGCAAGGTTTTTGGAGTCAGAACTAGGCAGAATCCCAGACTCACCATTTGTGGGACCCCAGACATGCTATAACCTCTCTAAGCTACGGAGAGAATGGAAATGCCTAGGACATAGGATTTTTATGAGGGTTAAATGATATACAATATACATAAATGTCTGTCTACATACACACAAGTGTTTCAAAGAGCATAATTGGTCCTTAGTGTATGTTGCCCTATTCACTCTCAGGAGCTTTTGTGTTCTCACTACAGTTTAGTATTTGTTGGGTATCTAAGGTGCACAATGAATTGTAGATTTTAAACAAATCAACATAAAAGCCTAATTGTGGAGGTGCAGAAAAAAGTTCACACACACAGAGTGGAATGGTGGAGAGGAGGCAGCAGATTCAATAAATAGTTAAGAGTAAAACTGGGAGGACACAGAGCTTGATGGAGGGTGGGCCGTGGGGCAAAACCTCTTCACCATCAGAGGAACACAGAGTATGGACAACTGCAGTCCAAGCTTAACTTTTATGATTCCTCATCTAATTTGTTCTTTTTGTCTGGGTGAAATATACACCCATTTGCTTCTATCTTCTACTAAGGTTAAGCAATAAAACAGCCTAGTTTTGATTCTACCATACGGTTCTACGGCTGTATTCTAAAACAGTATATGCCTCATTTAAAATATATCTAAAAGTGGCAACACGATTTTAAAAACCAAACTTCATTTGCCCTTTATGGAAGCCTAAGACTTTAATAATTTTTGGCTTCCATCAGTCAACTTCTCCACCCCTCATTCATTAGTCTGTGATCTTAAATCCTGCTTTACAATGATATTATCTTTTCTATCAATCAGTGTGTGATGGGGGGTGTTGCATCCGTTTCTCTTGGTCCATCAGATTTCGTACTCCATTCCTTCAAGTAGTTTCATGGGCCACCAAATGCTTTTTACCTACCAGTGAGACTGATAGGTCGAAGTGTTACCTACTTCATATGGTGTCTTGGGTTGGTGTATAAGTGAGGGTTCTCTAGAGAAACCGAAGCAATAGGTATATGTATATTAAGAAATTTATTCTGAAAAACTGGCTCACACAATTGTGGAGGCTGACAAGCCTGAAATCTGCCGAAAGACTGAAAATTCAGGTAAAAGCTGATGTTGCAGTCTTGAGTCTGAAGTCTATAGTGACCCAAACCTTCATTCCTAAATGGTCTGGACCATTGGTTGTCCTGCCTGAATTGGATTGTTGTAGCTTTGCATTGACTTTATTCACAGGCCATGGTAGTTCTACAAAACACTCTAAGGGATCTCCTGTATCCCAGACCTACTCTTACTTCCATCGTATAGTAGCAATCTTATTTTCCTTTGATAAACAGGATCAATCACTCCAGCCAGTACAGTAGCTCCTTTCTTGGCCTATTGATTCAGAGGCATGAGGAGCTCACAGTGTCCAGGTGGCAGCCTTAATTTCCAATTCAATGGAATCATTGTTGTGTCTACTCTAGACCAGTAGAGGATAAGATCACAGGGAAAGGAAGTAAAAATTTTTCTAGTGGGTCACTAGGGGTAATAGTGATTGGTGCCACTCCCATTTCCACCCCTTGATTCTTGGACCCCTGAATCCTGCTACGGGATAAACAGAACCATATAGTGGATGCTGATTTAGAGCATACACAGCCTCTTGGAGAATACTGCCCCAGCCCTACAAGATATTGCCACCCAGTTAGCACCATAATTAAGTCTTCAAAAGGCCTTTCCACAGCTCTGTCAAGGAAGCTGCTTCAAAATGATAAGGAACTTGGTAAAAACCAGTGAATTTCATGAGCATGAGTCCATTGTCATACTTCAAGTGCTGTGAAGTGAGTTCCTTGATCAGAAACAATGCTGTGTGGAATAACATAACAGTGGATAAGACATTCTGTATGTCCATGGAAGAGTTTTAGCAGAAGCATTGTATGCAGGAAAGGCAAATCAGAGTATCTATTCCAGTACAAACAAAATGCTACCCCTTCCATGATGGAAGTGGTCCTGCTGGCTTATCACCCAAGGGATGGTACCAAATTGATAGCAGACTCAGCCTGCTGGCAGATTGGGCACTCAGCAGTGATTGCAGCCAGGTCAGCCTTGATAAATGGAAGTCCATGTTGCTGAGCCTCTGCGTAACTTCCATCCCTGCCACTATGGGCATTTTGTTCATGAGCCCAATGACAGGAGTGGCTGGTAAAAGAGGCTGACTGGTATTCGTAAAATAGGTCATTCTATCCACTTGATTATTAAAATCCTCTGCTGAGGTCACCCTCTGGTGAGCATTTACATGTGACACAAATGTCTTCACATTTTTTGCCCATTCAGACATGCCTCTTCCCTAGACCTCCTTGTCACCAATTTTCCAATCATATTCCTTCCAAATCCCTGATAATCTCACCAAACCATTGGCCACAGCCCATGAATTGGTATACAATTGTACTTCCTCATGGGTCATACTATCTACCTCATTCTTGGGGGCCTGCTGCAACTTGACTAGTTATAGGTCCAGAATTAAAAAAGAGTGGTGGGGGCGGGGGGGGGGAGGAGGAACCTGCAGCAAATAAGCAGTGTTTTGCAAGGCAACTATCCCAGAGGAGGACATTACAGGTTCTTCAGGCAAAGGAGATTAACTTCCCTGCTCAGACAGGGGTGGAAGGACTGCTTCTTCTGGCAAAGAAGACTCAGCAGAATTTAGGGGTTCCATGTCCTGAGCTTCATCAGGATCTGCACATATAGTCCTCATTCCAATTTTCAAGATTCCATTCCTTCCCAATCAATGCCCTCACTTTAACATCAGACACCCTGAAAGGCTGGGAATTCAAATGGCATTGTAATTCAGTCACTCAAAAGATGAGACTCTGGGTTTGTTTTTCAGAAATTTCAGCTCTGTAGCCACAGGAAATAGGGGTCTTTTTCAAGACAGACATAGAAACTTTGGTCATTAAAGTGACACCTGAGCTAGGAATTTGAAGCTCTGAGATCATCCTTTTCTTTATCTATTTTCTCCAGTGCAATCAGGAACAACCATACAATTTCATTATACTCATTAGTTTGATGAAATTGGTCTAAGGTATTAAATACATGGTCATCCAGAACCTTGATTCTTAGAAGTATTTGATTAAAAATGTCCAATGGTGTTATTTTGCATATCTCTATAGCTACAACATGCCATGGACTATCTTTACTACCAGAAATATAGTCATTGGTGCCTTTAAATCTAATCAGATTAGAGAGCCAAATCCAGAAACCCCAGAGCCGATTCTTAATATTCTGTTCCCCTAGAACCACTGTTGATACCAAAATCTGTATCAGTCAGTGTTCTCCAGAGAAATAGAACCAATAAGATATACATACATACATACATGCATGCATGCATACATACATACAGAGAGAGAGAGATTTATTTTAAGGAATTGGCTCACACAATTGTGGGGCCTAGCAAGTCCGAAATTTGTAAGGAAGACTGACAGGCTGGCAATTAAGACAAGAGTTAATGTGTAGTCTTGAGGCAGAATTTCTTCTTCTCTGGGAAACTTCAGGTTTTTTTGCTCTTAAGGCCCTCAACTGATTGGATGAGGACCAATGACATTATCAAGAGTGATCTCCTTTACTAAAAATCAACTGATTGTAGATGTTTATCACACCTACCAAATCTCTTTACAGCAACATATAGACTAGTGCTTGACCAAACAACCGGATGCCATAGCCTAACCAAATTGACACATTAGATTAACCATCACAGTTGGATTCCCCAGAAGGCAGAAAGCAGGCCCTGAGACAAAAATTTGGGTGCAAGTATTTTGGGAATCACAGTCAGGCAGTGTGAAAATGAGCCAGAGAAGGATATGTGAAAGAGTGGGTCACCACCGTGGGCAAATGGGGCACAACCCTTCTAGGTCCCTCTGAAAGACCATAAAACATACTTCAGAACTGCCCACTGAGAAGGGGGTAAACTTGAATATTTCTCCCGTAACTCCTACTCCTCATTGGTTGAAGATGGTTTCTGGAGGCATTAAATCCCCAACACTGACGCTGCGCCATACTCAGAGGACCAAGCAAACTACGATCAAAGAAAGGACTCAGGTGAGAAATTCAAGTGCTTGAGGTAAGAAGCCCTCAACATACTGGGAGGCTTACGGTAAGCCCCTCCTGGTCAGGAGATTACAAAAGGAGTACCAAGAGCACCTGCTATACATATTTTATAAAGTTCCACAAGGAGCATCAGGGGCTCTGCCAACTGAATACATTTGAGATCACAGTGCTACTGCATAGCCATCTTTGATGCCTATGCCATGAGAATGCCTTCTCATGAAGACTTCCAGGTATTTGAACAAGGATAGGGTCCCCAAATTTGGATATCAACTTCTTCTTTAGAGCAAATTATTATCAAAAAAAGTGCAGAAAAATATTGCCTTTGCTGCTATTAGTAAACACTTTTAATGTAAAATATTTTCAAATTAAATCATTTTAAAGTTTTATCACAGTAAGCATTCTGAATATTTTATTTGGAAAAATTGGGAAAATCCTTTCAGGCAGCCTGTCTTAAAAGCAATCTTGCAAACTGGCAAGTTCTGAATCAAATCCTGGAAATGTTGTAAACAATATTTTACTGACATTTGAAGTTAACAGACTACAATACTTTTTAATTGTTGGAACTTTTAAATAGTTGGAAGGGTTTCAGAAATATAAAGGATAAACACATGGAAAGTGACCTGTTCACATATGCACACTGACATATGTCATAAACTTTTAAAATGAAACAGAATTTTCTAAAATGTCATGGCATAAACCATTTTCACAGTTAAAGTCCACTTTCATATAGATCTGAGAACAATGATCAATTTATCACTTACTCTATAACTTTTCTCTTTAAGTAAATGTCAGAACTTCTGTTTTTAGAAACTTAACAACCATCCAAACAAGTTCAAGGGCCTGAAAAATACTCTGTCCTTGGAGGTACCTGGTTCCCATAAGGAAAAGGATGTTCTCAAGGTCACAGCAGTCTTATCAGATTTGAACATTTGGGAAGATATGCCTGTCGCCATACTATGCATGCCCCACCCACCTGCCCACCTAAATAATAGAAATGGTATAAATGTGTTTAGCACTAAGGTGGATGTTTCTAAAAGAAAACAAGTCTCTAAAGCTGTCTGTTGGTCTTGAAGAACTTAGATTTTGGCAAAACATTCAAATCATTTTTTTAAAGCTCTGGACTCTAGACAGATACATATGTGACCCACCAATATAGGATTCCAAAGGCCATGATGTGGCTCCTTCAAGACATCTTCATTGCAATTAGAAGAACTCAGTTGCTTGTTGTAAACCCTCAATGCAAGTGAGGCAACTTCAGGTCTGAAACTGGCCATTCCTGTTTTGTGTTCTTATAAATAACACAGGTTGGAACATAAAAAAGGAAACTTTAGTTGAAATGCATTTGCTAAATATAAAAATATATTTACCTAGTAACAATCTCTTGTTTGCTTGGAAGTAGAATGATTTTTATCTTCAAGTGCAAAGACTCCTGGGTTTCAGATTCAACTTTTAAAGTTATTAAGTCAATTGTATGCTTATTACAATTGTGCAATTTATATATCAGGAAATGTTTGACTATTTCTGAAATATAGTTGAAGCCTTTAAAGCCTTTAAAACTTAGCAACTAAACTTTTTATTTTAAAATAAAAATAATTACTTATTTTTTACTTTAATATAGCAAATGAATATAAAGCTAATGCTAAGTTTTGCTTGGGAAATAAAATGAATAAGAAGGAAAAAGGAAGGAAGAGAGGCAGACCATTTGGATATCCCTACATTTATATTGCATTTTAAAATCATCACCAACAGATTTTATTTCCTTCTTTTAAAAAGTCTTTCTCATGAGAAAACATCACAGATGGATGAGATAAAGGAGACATAACAACTGTATGCAATTTGGGATCCTAAGTTGGATCCCTAAATAGCAAATGGACATTTAGAGGGGAAACTGGTGAAACTGAAATAAGGTCAGTACTTGACTATTATGTACTGTATCAATGTTAACTTCCTGGTTTTGATTTTTGTAATACAAACTGTGAGTTATTAACATCAGGAGAAGCTGGGTGAAAGACACCAAAAGAACTCTGTTTTGTTTTTGCAACTTTTCTGTAAGTCTAAAATTATTTCAAAATTAAAAATTTAAAGAAAAAAAGGTTTAAATGGCCTTTCTCTGCACATTCAAGTTTTTCCAAGGCAATCATTTTCATCTTTTTGGAGGTCAACCAACTCTTGGATGAAAAGTATGTATTCTCCCTGCCATAAAAAGTCTCCCAGTCAACTTTCGCTATTCCACGAGTTCACAGACCCACGTGAAGCCCATCCATGGGTCCAAGGGCCAGAACCCTGGACCCAAGGGCAGCATCTAGGGACACAAGTGTGGGAAGAACTAACATCCAACTCACGACCTGGGCAGGAACATCTCCCAACTCCCACCTTTAGTTCTTCATATCTTCTGGCTGCGTGGGAGGCCTTCCCACACAAGGGAATGACAGAAATACAGGATTTTGTGCTCCCCCTTGCCATTCCCCAGAAGATTCATTGGGTTCACTCACATACCTGCTTCTCCTCTGAAGGAGGATAGGAGATGGTACAGTACTTGACCCTTAAAATGGGCTCAACACATTTGTAGAATGAAATTCAGTAATAATATATTACCCCACTATAACCGGGCCAAACATGACGAATGCATCCTAAAAGAATCCTAAAGACAGCCCCAATAAGTGACTCCAAACAGGATATCAGCCAAAAAGTAGGAAAGAAATGCAAATATCTACCAAGTGTGGGTCATCAGTCCCCACCCAAAAACTTTCCCTCCCACCTTCTGAGATATAAGCAACTCCCTCAAGAGGCTGAAGAAGGACACAGCTAGTTAAATGGTAGAAATAAATGGTAAGAATAAATATCCGTTGGAAGCTTGCTTGCCTAAGGATGAGTGAGTTCAACTTGAACAGTTGAGGGATTTATATGGGGACAGAGGAAGCTGCAGAGTAGAATGGCTTGTCCAAAGAGAAGCCAGAATGACTTCCAGCCCTGAGAAAGAGCTGGCAAGTCAAGAGACACGTGGGTTGTCCTGGTGCAGGACTCAACAACCTTTTCAGAGAATTGCACACTTTCTTTCTGGTGGGTCCAGCTCCTCAAGCCTGGCCATTGAACATGGAGAGGACGTGAGAAAGCCAACTTCAACTTCTTTTCAAGCACTGCCTCCAGGATGGACACAGTGGGATGGTATGGGAAGGATGGGAAGACTAGTTAGTTCAGGGAATGTACAGAGTAGTATTCAGTGGACACTTGCTAATGGAGTAAAGAAAGACCTGAGACATGGTGGAAATTGCTCTGATAAATTCTTATAGGAGGGTAGACCAACATTCTACCACTGTAGACCCAAACACTTTGTTCTGTCCCATGGCAGCAAGTGAGGGACTTAAGTTTGGAAGTTTCTGGGGCAGTGACTCAATAAAATTCTCTTCAGAAACCTGTTTGCTACATCTCTCATTCCCCTTTTGAGATACAATTATCTGATATTTTTTCCTAAATATAAAAGTATATTTATATATTTTTAGGACTTCTGATACATAGTGCCAAATATCTAACCAAATATCTAATAATTTGTGTGTAAATTATTTCCAATTTACACATAAATGAAAATGCCCATTTTCCTAGTCTCTTCTGCAATCTTTACCATTCAATAGTTAGGGAATTTTTTTTCTGTGTCAACTGGCTTTTTCTTTTTTTTTTTTTTTTTATTTATGGTGAATCTGAGCATTTTTCTTATGTTTTATTCTATTTTTTTCTTGTGTTGCTTGTCTTTTGCTAAACTTCTGCTGAAATGTTCTCTTTTTAATTGATTTGCAAAATATCTTTAAATGTGAAGGTTATTAATATTTTCCTAACTTGTCATCTGTTAACTTCATTTAGTGATGTTTTGCCATACAGAAATGTTGGGTTTTAATACAGTCCAACCTATCCATCTTTTTCTTTATTATTTCTGCCTTTGTTACGGATGGTTAGGAAAACCTTACCAATGCCAAGATTATAAAACTATTAATCCATATGTTTTTCTAGTAGGGCTTTTATGGATCTGTGTTTTACATTTTTCATTTAATCCATCTGGAGTTTATCCTGGCAGAGGGAGTTAGGTAAACATCTAACTTTATTTTTTTTTCCCAATGATTGGCCTAATATGTTCAGAAATGCCCTAATATGTTTAGAAATGCCTGCATATACTCTCCCCAGGGAGAGTATATGCCTTAAGATGCAGGTGGTGGTTGAGGATTGGGTCCCATTTCAGATCTTGGCAAAGATGATAGGAATTCTCAGGAAAAGTTGGGTCTCTTAGGTATTCAACCCCAATCCCAACTGCTTTCTCCCCCATTTTCCTTTCAACTTCTCCATTTTCCCAACTCTTTAAGCAAGTTAATGCAGATTTAGGTAAGGAAGGTGACTACAGTCTCACTTCACAGCCATCTATCCCCAAACAAGGTTTGGCTGTCTACTTCCACTGTGAGATCTGAAACGTGTCCTCACTTCCATGGCTGGGAGTGATCTCAACAGAACCTATATGCCCCAGAATATCTCAGCACTGGAAATGATTCCAGGCCCCAGCACTGACACGGAGCCTTGGGAAAAAACCAGAGAGAGAAACACTTGTACAGCAGCACGTCAATCAGACACGAGGACTGGGCTTTTGCTGTGTGTTGCCTGGGCTTAAAAAAAAAAAAAAAGTGTGGATGCTTTACAAAGAAAGAGAAAGGGGGTGGTGCCCATCTCCTCTGCTCCACCCCTTTCTCTCTCTGACTCCGGAACTGATGTCAGGGAAGAGCCACCAAATAGCTCTCTGCAATCACGCTACACTCACCTTTTAGGAGTGGGAGCTTCAGGGCAGTTTCCCACACTTCAGGGACTTCTCTGTGCAATCACTGCTGGCTAGGTTTTGAGGAAGATGCTGTCTTCTCCACTATACAGTCAACAGCATGAGAGCAGGGATTGTGTTTGCTCATATTTTTGTTCCCAACACCCAACACAGTACCTGGCCCTTAAAAAAGGCTCATCACATTTGTCGAATGAAATTCAGTAATAATATATTAGTAGTAATAATAATCAACTTTTAGGAATCAACTTATTACTTACATGACACTTTCTGCCTACTATGTGAAATTAATTTTTTTGTTGTTTTGCTTTGTTTAACAGATGTGTGGCTTTAGGTAGAGGACAAGGATGTAGCAAGAGGAAACATTCATTATGAAGTCCTTCTTTCAATTAGATAGGCATTCAATAAGATAGGCAAGTCTACCAAGTAGAAGTTCCAGAAGCTGTCTCCTGAGAGTACACTGGGCAGCAGAGCCCAAAGAGGGAAAACAAAGAAAGCAGTTGGGAAGGGGGAGGAAGCCTCAGCTAGCAGGAACTTGAACGCCAGTCCTCCTTGTTCAAAATCCCCATTGGGGAAGGCAAGGTCTTATAAAAGCATATTTGAAGGAGGTTTAAGGCATTTTACGGGAGAGGGGATGTAGCTTAGTGGTTAAGCGCCTTCTTCCCATGTACGAAGTCCTGGGTTCAATCCCCAGTACCAGCTGGAAAAAAAAAAAAGAAAGAAAGAAACTGCTTTTTTAGGGAGCCTTTATCTAATGGATGCTCAAAAGCAACGTTTCCCCTTCCCAGGATCACACAGTAAGGCCACGGACTTGACTGCCTGTGTTCGCCTATCTGTTCAGGAAAATCTCATGAAAAAGTGCTCTTGTCCCATGTGCAGAGTGATCTTCATGGCTTACAATTTCTCAATGCTTCAGTCACATCTTCAGTTAAAAGAAGAAAAATCTAATTTTCCCCCTAGGAAACACTGTACATAGGGTCCACACAGAACAATTCTGCCTGGGTTCACTCACATACCTGCTTCTCCTCGGAAGGATAGGAGATGGTCTGACCTGAACCCTGGCCCTCCTGTCCTGGGCACGTGGTCCTCTCCCTGGGCTCCCCACCAGGTAACAAGCCTGCCCAGAGGCCCTCAGCCAGTCAGTGGTGGAGCCAAGATGCAAATGCAAGACAGTTCCAAAGCCTGATCTCTTATTCATTATTCTTCATCACTAAAGAGCTAAGTGAGAACTCAGATTACATGTGCCAGAAGGGAACAGTTCTTCACCAAACTGAAGGATTCTCCTCCTGTGGTGTTCCAAATTATCTTGTCCCACAGTCTCTGGTTTGAAATATTTGCTCCTGGCTTCACAACCCTAATTATAACAGACTTAGTCCTTGCTCTTGCGGTGGCTCAACAATCAACCTTTTGACACCCAAGGCTTTATTCACTGATTTTTTACCCCCGACACCGCTTCCTTCCACGATGCCCTGCAGGAACCCTGGATTCCAGATTTCCTGGCTCAGGGACGACTTGGTGATGCTGCCATGCCATGTCTTGCTCACTTGAGCCCACAGCGTCCCTAACTCTAGGTCCGCGGCGGGTGGAGGCTCCTAGCTGCAGGCCTACGGGAGCCCGGCCGCCAGATTACGAGCGGCGCGTCGCCGAACTACATTTCCCACAGTGCTCCGGGGAGCCGGGGCCTCCGAGGCCCGGCGTCCGGCAGCGGACTCGCGCGGGGGCTCCTGGGAGTTGTGGTCCGGTCCTGCTCGCGCCGGCGCGGCTGAGGGCTCGGCGTCGGCTTTTGTCCTGTCTGCGGGCGCGCGCCGCTGCGGTGAGTGAGGCCGCGGCAGGGACAGTCAGACCGGGACGAGGCGAGGCCATGCCTTCAGGCCGTCGCCCCCGGACCCTCCGCGGAGCCGCTTTCCGCCTGCGGGCCCTGCAGCCCTGAGCAGGCCAGGCCGGCCTGGGCCCAGAGGGAGGACCACCGCGAGGGGAGAGGTCTGCGGCCCGGAGGGGAGGGCCAGCTGGCCCGGAGCGCGGTGCTGAGGTCCAGGGCGCAGGGCGAGCCCTGGGGTCCCTAGGTGGCATGGGAGGGTCTACCGGGAAGGAGAGTGCAGCTCCAGACCGCCGTTCCCGTAGGGCGGGGCGTGAGGAGAGTCCCCGCCCCCGAAGCCTGGGGACCGTGAGGCCACTGGCTTGTGTGCTCAGGTGCCTTCCAGGAGGGTTCACCAAAATTTGAAGGACGGACAGGAAGAAAATGCTGTCTCTAGGGTGGGGAAGAAGAGGCAGAGCTCTCTGAGTGGAAAAGGGGAGAAAGGTCAAGCTGGATTCAGAGTGTTGGGGGGGGAAAGTCATGCACACCCAGAATCACCTAATCCTGAAACTTCACCAGAAAACAAAATTACCCGCTCTTTTAGTCCTCTCCTTTCGACTACTCTCGACTTTAGGCCTTAAATCAGTGGGTCACTTAGGAGACCCTTCACATTTGCTTTCTTACTTTATTCTTCCAGGAGCTACCTGATTTGTCATTGTTACTACACTATTTCAGGACTTGAGGATATAGTCAGGGCTGTTGGGTTACTTGCCTAAGGTCACATACTAGAGGGGCCCAGGCAAGAATCCAAGTTTCTCAATGGCCTAATTCTCAGTTTTTCCCAAAGGATGTGATAGTCTTTCTGATAGGAAAAGCAATATTTTCTATGACAAAGCCACTTACTCCAAAATCTGTGGGAAATTGATTCCTCAGGCATGTGATCTAAGCAGAAAAATAGGGTTCCCCCTTGTTAATCAAGGAGGTGCCTAAGACCTCCTGCATTGTTACTTGTTGAGTGTGTGGAGAGGCAGAGCTGTAAACTCAGCCCACTTGTTCTGACCAAACTATTTTCTGGAATCCGCAGGCACAGAATTCAACTTCAGGCAACAAATGCCATGTACTTTTCCACTGGGGAGTGACCTACATAGTGGATGTGCAGTTTTTGAGCAGTAATAGCTTGAACTTCCCATCCTGGCACTCTTGATAGGAGATTCATTTGTAGTTTATACTCCAAGTTGGAGGTGAGTCCTCCAAATGAATTTAAAATGCCTCTTCTGTCATCACGAAACAAAATTTTTTGTTTTGCTTTAACAGATGTGTGACTTTTAGGTAGAGAACAAGGACACAGTTTAACAAAACAAGGAATGGTAGCATCATACTGCTATTTCATTTAATCAGGAGGCTAGCATTTTCATAGGCCATATTAGAGGGGAAAAAAAGATTATACATTGAGCCACTGCAACTAATTTACTAAGGAGAGTGACTTAGTCTGGTTCACCACTCTTTTCTTCTGTTCCATATTATAAGAATTCCTACCAGCTTTTTAATGATGAGGAACTGGAGAATCATCTAGTATAAGAGCATATGCTTAGATCCAGAAAGTCTTGGATTTGAATCTTTGCTCCACCTTGATTCCTTACTGCCTGGGGGACCTTGGACAAGTTACTTAACCTAGTTGGAGTGTCTTGGCTTGGTTTTGGAGTTCAGGATAGATTTTCTTTTCCCAAGAACTGATAAGTATTTGTACTTCCTCTCAGAACTAATATTCTCAAGTCTTGAAGGGTAGGAAAGGGGTAAGCCTGGGGCTGGAGCTTCCTCAGAATCTCTAAGAATAACATGAGATCCCTTGTTGTGTCCTTAGAAACTAGAGGGAACTGGAGAGTAGAACTGGAGCCATGTCTACCGTGAAACTAATCGTGAGGGCTGAATATTTGGCTTTTTAGATTCTGAATTCCTTTGGGGACTTGGAGGATAAAACAGCAGGTGGTTAGGCAGGGGAAGGAAGTGGAAGATTCCAGTCACATGTCAAGACTAAGGTACAAATAGGAATGACCATTATCTTGGGTGTGGCAGGAAGTATATATACTTTATGTGTTCTCTGCTTTCCTGTCTCTTGTTTCCTCCTGGACTGATTTGGGTGTGGTCATGACATCTTTGGGCCCATTTTGCTGTTATATTAAAGGTGACTGCCACATTACATCAGACAATCCAAATTTCCTCCATTCATTTGCACCCCAAACCAGAGCTTCTGTTGATTTTATCCTCCTCACTTATCAGCTCTCCTGCCCTTTCCTATTTGTTTTTTTGTTTTGTTTTGTTTTGTTTTGTTTTTTGTTTTTGTCATTTTGTTTTGTTTTTGTTTATTTTCTTCTCAGGTGCCAAGAACAGCCCATGGAAGAATCATATGAAGAAGTGGTGATTAAGGTCATACAGCAGGAGTGGACATGTTTGGATTTCCAGCAGCTACCCTGCTGGACTGTCATGGAAGATATGCCCAGAATGTAGCATTTTTCAGTGAGTGAGTTGGTTGATCACGGGGATGCCCTCAGCTCACAGAATTTTCAATATTTTTGTTTTCAGCACTGGCCGGCAGGCTGAGGTAGCAGTGGAGACATTCCCTTGGCAGAGCTTACCATTCCAGAGGGTTACAGGAAAAGCCTGCAAACTGAAGTTTAAAATAATAGGAGAAACAGAGGGAGGAGCAGAATTTTAAAGCAAGAAAGAGAATAATCTTGATATGGAGTTAGTCTCGAGGTAGTCTCCAAGAGAATGAATGAGCAGTTATAAATCTCAGAGAGATCACTGAGTAAGAGTAAGGCAGGGGAACAAGGAGAAAAATTCCGTAGGTTGACATCAAGTACACTGTTAATAGTGATGAATTGACCCATATTTAAAGTTCAGTAGGAGGTTTATTGGGAACCTCTGTCAATATCTCCATAGGAAGTGTTTGAGAATAACTTCCAAAACTAAATTTGATTTCAATTCTAGTGTAGATTAGGATACTGAAATAGCATGGATTTTAAAGGAAGAAATTACTTGGATCAAATTCTATAATTGCCCTGGCTAGACAAGTAACTTAACTTCTTTGAGCTTCAAGCTCTTCATCTGTAAAGGACAGTAAGCTCCACCTTGCCCTGTGGCAGGGATTGGCAATAGCAGATATAATAGTACCAGGGTTCTGCCACATGTTTTCCGAGGTCATGTAGCTTACTCCACTGTCAGGAGAGCATACTGTAGAGCAGAGATGAATTCATCATGAGGCTAATGAAACTGAAGCTTCAAGTACCCTCACTTGCATTATGGTCTCTTCCAAGGCCCTGTAAGTAACTTCAGAATCTTTCTTAAAGACGAGATCTCAAAATTTTAAAGATTTAGGCCCTACGCAACCTGCAGTCACACCTCCTTTTGAAGTCAGATAAAACCTGGGTATGAGGCTTTATGTGCTGCTGTTTAATTTTCTTAATTTTCTGAGCCTGTTTTCTTATCTACAAAATGGAGATAACCATTTTCACCTCACAAGATTATTTGGAAGATTAAATTAAATTTAGAGGCAGAACACTGCTATGGATCATGCCAACTCTATACTTCCTAGCTACATGACCTTTGACAGTCTCCCTGGACTCTGATTTCCTTAACTGTAGCAATCTCATAGGATTGTTTTCAGGATGAAATTATCTATGCAAAGTTTAGAGCATAATGCGTGGCACATGATAAGCACTCAAAGTATTATGTTTCTTTTTTTCCTATTCTTCTCACTCAGCATATTGGTGCCTCTTACATGACTTCCCTCTCATTTTACCAGATGTGATGACAGAAACCCATCACAAATATGATCACTCTGAGGCCACAGGATCCTCAAGCTGGGATTTCCAGAATTCTTTCAGAAGAGAGAAGCTGGAACAAAAATCCCCAGATTCTAAGACACTGCAGGAAGATTCATCTGGAGTGAGACAGAAGGTCTATGAGTGCCAGGAATGTGGAAAATCCTTCAGGCAAAAAGGTAGTCTAACATTACATGAGAGAATCCACACTGGTCAAAAGCCTTTTGAGTGTACCCATTGTGGGAAAAGCTTCAGGGCCAAAGGAAATCTTGTTACACATCAGCGAATACACACAGGAGAGAAGCCCTATGAGTGCAAGGAGTGTGGGAAAAGCTTTAGTCAGCGAGGTAGTCTAGCTGTTCATGAGAGACTCCACACAGGACAAAAACCCTATGAGTGTGCTATTTGTCAGAGAAGCTTCAGGAATCAAAGTAACCTTGCTGTTCATAGAAGAGTTCACAGTGGTGAGAAGCCCTACAGATGTGATCAATGTGGAAAAGCCTTCAGTCAGAAAGGAAGCTTAATTGTTCACATCAGAGTCCACACAGGCCTGAAACCTTATGCCTGTACACAGTGCCGAAAGAGTTTCCACACTAGGGGGAATTGTATCCTGCATGGCAAAATCCACACAGGAGAGACACCCTATCTGTGTGGCCAATGTGGAAAAAGCTTCACTCAGAGAGGGAGTCTGGCTGTGCACCAGCGAAGCTGCTCACAAAGGCTTACCCTTTGACCACTTTCTTCAAAGGAAGTTCTGTTTATGAATTGAGTATAAAATCCTCTGAAATCAAGCAACCTAGCCAATTCTATGGAATGAATAGAAAATCAGAAAGACCATCTTTGGGTAGAGCAAACTGACTTTTCTCCTTTCCCCGAAATGAGTCTAAAAAATAAATGTCTTGTTTATTATCATCACATATGTTTCCTAATTTCTGTCAGTTTGTTTTGACCTAATTTCCCCCATTAATCTAGTGCCACACTTGAGATTGTTCTGCAGATACAGATTTTTAAATTTGTAGTTGACCCTAACAGCCTTTTTTTTTTTTTAAATCAGCCCATTATTAATCCCAGCTTTCTTTCCTTCTCTACATATTCAAATTAATCTTGTTATACATACAAGGCAACTGGGCAGAATTCAAGGAGGCAAATCTAAAGGCTTTGGCAATCAAAAAAAAAAAAAAAACTTTGGCAATACACTTATTGACCATTGCATTACCTGGGTGATGCCTCCAATAATCTATTCTGACAAACCACTCTTATGCCCATAGAAGAAACCCTAGCTGAGCATAGAGATTTACTTTAGTTCTCCATTTCTAACTTGTATAGAGATCGTTTGTTTTTAGCCAAATAGCAGATGACGACTATCTGTGCTATTTCTTGAAAACTCTAAGCCTATTTGCCCTCTATTAAAGGGACTCGTATTCCCTAGGAGGCAATGACCTTTGCTCCCTCTTTGGCAGCAGCAGCAATATCTTGAGGTTGGGGTCACCTAGAAATAAAACATAGGTGTTCTTATTACTAAGCCCAGATTTGTAGTTAAAAATGAAATTCCATATTTCCAGTAATACTATCCTCTTCTATATACACACAAATAAAGAAATTTGGAAGGGTAAACCTCTCATTGGGTTTTCTTCTGGGGGATGAGATTTGAAGGAGATTGGAGAGATGGTTTTGAGGGGAATTTTCATTTTGAGCATTGATGTAATTAAAATGAATGATGTAAATGTGTAGTTTTCTTGATAAAATACCATTCCATTCTTGAATAACAAAATACTGCTCCACTACAAATGGGGTCTAGTAGATCCTATATGCTATAAATTCCTTAACCCAAAAAGCTTATTAGAGCACATCTTTAGCATCTAGAGAAGTGTATGATATCAAAGATATTTGAGTGTTAAAACACTTCAGAAACATGGATTTGAATAGTAAAACACTATTGCTCTCAGAGATACCCTGATAACATTTGAAGACGCATACAAGAATGTTCGTATCATCCTCGTGATAGCCACAAACTGGAAATAACCCAAATGTCCAACAACAGGTGAGGGATAAGCAAATTGTTGTTTGTTCATACCAAAGAAATATGACAGCAATAGAAAAGAACAAATTTATACATGCAACAACATGGATCACAACCTATGTTGAGTGAAAGAACCCAGGCACACATACACATACATGCGAATATAGTGGGTAATTCCATTTAAATCACTTCCCAAGAACAGGCAAAACTAATCTGTGGTAATAAAAGTCAGATAGTGGCTGCCTTTAGAGGGTGGGGGTGTCTGAGAATCGACTTGGAGGGGCACGAGAGAACTTTATAGAATGAGAAAATATAACATGGGTCTATACAATTTTCAAAATCCACTGAAATTCTTAAAATGTGCATTTTATTATATATAAATCAAACCTCAATAACAATGAAGCAGCTTAAATATGTGGCTCCCAAATTATTTTATATTCTTTCCATCAAGAGTTGGGGGTCTATGTCCTTTCCCCTTAAATCTGGGTAGGCTCATGATTGCTTCAACCAGTAGAACACAGCAGAAGTGACTTCCAAGGATAGGTCTAAAAACATCTGAAAAGATCAAAGTTTCTACCTGGTTCTCTTGGGATATTTGATCTGGAGAAACTAACTGCCATGTAAAAAGTCCAAACTATTCTGAGACCACCAAACTGGAGAAGCTGCGTATAAGTGCTCCAGTCAGCAGGCTCAGCTGAGCTCCCAAAAGAGTCATCTTAGATGTCCAGCCCTGGAGAACCTTCAGCTAGCTTCAGCCCTAGCTAACATTTGACCAAAATCACGTTAAAGACCCCAAGTGAGAACTGCTTTCCCAAATTCCAAACCCACAAACAAACAAAAAATTATGATTTTATACCAAAAAAATTGGAGGCTACTTTGTTACACAGTAATAATAATTGAAACAAATACTTGTTTTAAAAAGATGGGGGGAAAAAAAGAGGAAAAGTCTGGGAGAGCAATTTACCACATTGAGTAAATCAAATAGGAAATTATGATTTTATGATTTGCCAGAAAGCTTAAGGTTTAAAAATAAGCATTCCCTTTGACAAAATAGGAAGCAAGTATAGATGTGTTAACCCAGGTCCAACTTACAAAGTAAGGAGTAGCTGCTGAGAGCCCAGGAAAATTTTTCAAATCAAATTCCTTTAGGTGTTTTGTTTGTTTGTTTGTTTGTTTGTTTTTTACACTATGGCTCCCCTCATCTGATTCTTATTTAAAGATGGAATTATAACTCTACTTCAAAGGAATTGTTTTCCCTTTCTTAATGTTTGAGCCTGGAACCATAGTAATGTCCTACGATGGAGTAGTGTCCTATGGTGAAGTAGGCCAAAAAAGGAGGTCAGCCTTTGAATCTAGTTTTTAATAATAGCCAGTCATACACTAGGACAGAATCTGTGGGAGAAGGCTGACTCTGAGGATAATTCACTGAATTGTGAAAAGGATCAAATGGTTCCATGTTATTAATTGGAGAAAGCAAGGAATTAGAACAGATTCTAATGAAAATTAGGGTGTACAAATCCTAAGCTAGCCTTTCAGTGACAGGCAATAAACAAGCAGAAATAGTCAACATGTATACTATTTTAACAATGTGAATGTGTAAGTTAAATGTACTTATTGCCAGAGCAGTAAGAGTTCTCTGGTACCCTGCATGCTAGAGGCTTTATGTAAGTTGTTTATTATACCTCAAATTCAGGACAATGAATCTAGCTAATATAATTGAGTTATTGCATAAGCTTCTGCACATTTTGGGAGCAGGTCAGCAAAGGGTGTAACGTGGAAGAATAAACCACTCTCAGACTCTACTTGGATCTACTTTTTCACTAAAAAAACATATTCAAACTACTCAGTCCATCAAAAGTTAAAACTTCTGTTGACTATAATTTTGTGTTACATTATAATAGGAGAGTTTAGGCATGCCAACTTCTGTATATAGATTTTTGAGTCTGCCTCCTGGAGCTGAAGGTGGAGGTAGGTAATAAACTATGAGCTTCAACAGGTTTGCTAAAGCAATAATTGAACAATGCAGAAAAGCCCATCCATATTACCTCTAGCTGGAGGACTTATTGTCCAAAAATCCACTCATGCCTAAAGAACCAAAGGTGTATATATGGATAAAAGTAATACCACACAAATGAAGAAACTTACCTATACATTATGATGGTTTTAAAACATTTCTATTAATTATTTGATACCCCTCCCCCTTTCAAGAAGTGGAACTTAATACTTCTCTCCTTAAGTGTGGACTGGACTTAATGACTCACTTCTAACAAATAGAATATGGTGGAAGTGACAGCGAAACTCTTCTGAAACTAGGTCATAAAGAGCATTAGTTTCCACCTTGTTCACTCTATATGAAATCACTCACTCTGAGGGAACCTAGTTATCATGTCATGAGGAAATTCAAGTAGCCTTATAGAAAGATTAGTATGGCAAGAAATTGAAGCTCCTAAGAATAACCTTGTGATTGAGCCATCTTGGAAGCATATCCTCCAGCCTCAGTCAAACCTTCAGGTGGCTGAAGTCCCAGCTAACATCAAAAATTCAATTTTATGAGATACCTTCCAGATCCACTCAGCTAAGCCATTTTGGAATGATACTCAGGAATTGTGAGATAATGCTAAGTTTTGGGGCAATTTGTAATGAAGTAAAACGGGTCCAAAACTATAGCCTGTGAGAGGATTGTGGGTGGAGTAGGAAGCTCCAGGAATCAGTCCCTCCACCAAAATAACTATTGAACTGGCAGGAGCTGTCTGAATCAACTGCTTTGAAAATCCAGAGTCAAGTGGAACACTGTATAGCATCCAGGAAGGAACTGGAGGAAGATGCTGATAAATTGATAATACTGATGAGTTTCATCATACCTGCAGCAGCTTTCATCTCCTTACCCCAGCCTTGTGGCAGGCAGCAATGAGGACTGGAGCTCTGGAATGCTGGTGCCAGGATGGGACATAAAGACCTAGTCTTCCAAATCCCAAGAGTATGTGGTTTGATCACAGATGTCTACTTTTGATCAGTTACTTCAGATTGCTGGGGGCTGGCTCTGAGTGCAGCCATTGTTTCAATCTCCATTAGGCAAAAGCAGCAGAGGAATTTGTGAGAGTTTGAAATTTTTTAATGAATCCCAAAAAGAGAAAGATTATGTTTTCAAACTAATCCATTCCTGTGAGTGTGAGATCCTTTTTATTGGACTACTTCAGAGAGGCATGACTCGGTTTGAGTCTCCACCCTCTTGCTGGGTGTGATATGAATGGAGACACAGAGAAAGACAGACACACAGAGGAAAAAGAAGCTGCCATATTGGCCCTGCTGTGTGAAAGAAAGAACTGCAGGAAAACAGGGAAAGCCCAAGGGTCTGGAACCAGCAGAGCACAGAGGCAAGGAAAGAGGTCCCTGAGGGGATGGGACCACAGAGCAGCTTAGACTCTCCTTCCAGCAAAAAAGCGTGCAGGACTTTACCCCTTGAGAGAGGTAGCTAATGTGGATGCAGCCCCCAGAGAAGCCCCAATTCATGTCTTGTCGGCCACAGGGCATCCCTGGATCCCTCAGCTCTGTGCCTAGCAGCTGCCTGAGGATTTCCCTGGAGGAATGAGGCCGGAGGTTCTGGGCAAGGTTTCTTCTGTGGGCAGACACTGGGCACTTTCTGTGAAGGTGATTCTAAAGTTGAGTCTTTCCCTATGCTAAGTAAGCATCTAAAATTCTTTCTTCTGTTCTTTTTTTTTCTTTTAATTTATTTTATTTATTTATTTATCCCCCGATTGCGGTTTGTGCTCTCTGTGTCCATTTGCTGTGCATTTTTTCTGTGTCTGCTTGTCTCCCTTTGTTGCGCCACCTCTCCATGCCATGCAGGCCCTGAGCTCTCCGTGCCGCGCAGGCAGTCCTTTACCAGGAGGCCCCCGGGGATCAAACCCAGGGCCTCCCATATGGTAAACGGGAGCCCAGCCAATTGAGCCACAGCTGCTTCCCTTTCCTCTGTTCTAATCTGAGCTTACTTTAATTTTGTTTAGATGCCTTTATATTATAAAACAACAAAAGAATAATATCTGAAATTGCTGAAACTGGCTGGTTTTAGCCTAGACTTGCTACTATAATGGTAGTTATAAACTGAACTTACCTTTGCTTATGGTTATTTCAAGACTAGCCTCACCCTTACTGGCTATTGTGATGGTAACTGCTCTGTTCTCCCCTGTTTGAATCCATAGAAACTTCTGCTCCCCATGATTGAGGGAATGGCAGATTTCACCCCTGTCTCCTGTCCTTACTGTGGTGTTAATAACCCTGCTTTCTCTCATGACCATCCTGGTTTGGACTCCAATTTATCTACTCCAGGCAAGAGCCTGGAGGGACCCCACAACCTTTGAGATCACTGCTCAGTGAAATCCTCAAACCTCTGGATTGGATGCCTACTATTCTATTCCAGCAGCTGCCTGAGTCTTGTTATCTCCCAGACTGGGGAGTCAGGGACCACCCACCCCAAGTATCAAGGATCCTGAAAGCAGCAGGTCATGAGAGAAACCAGTTTTCCCTGAGACTTCAATGACCTTGGTGAATACATACTGGAATGGGTATTGCTCAACCAAGGTCTGTGAAAGTAGAAATGGGAAATAAGCATAGCTCTGAAGTAAAGGAAAATGTTGTAAGTTGTATTTTAAAGCATGGAAACAATTTGGTTATAAGCCAATGACTAAAAAGAACTAAAATTTTGTGCAAAACTGTGTGGTCACAGTGTAATCAGAAATAGCCTTCAAAGAGGTATTTTGAATACAATTTATTAAACAGTTAAATTTATTTTGTAAGAGAATGAAAATTCTTAAAAGAGCTTTATTCAAATTGTTAAAAAATTAAATAAGTGCTTATATATGTAAATGAATATTCCTAGAGCCCAAATTAAAGAAGCTTAGCAGGATAGAAAGGTCATATATAAGTTTGAATATAAAAATTATTGGGTGAGAAAAAAAGTTTTTCCTAAGCTCCTTGACCTACCCAGCCTCCCCCTCCCCGCCCCCCACTTCAGGACCTTCTCTTGAGAGAGCTATGAGTGAAGGGCTAAGTGAACAAGATAGGGAAATGTAAGTTTAGCTTAAAACTCTACCTACTAGGCCAGGGAATTAAGAATCATTGTTTGTCCTGTAATTCCCCAATTTAAAACTTTTAACAGCCTTAGAATAAGAGTAATTAATAATCCAATTGCCAGATTTCAGTAAGTAAAGAAAAAGTCCATGAAAGCTATGGAAAGATTTTTCTAAATTTTGATTAAAATAAATTAAACAATTATAATATATTCCAGAACCTGGCATTCATTGTGCTTTTAAGGGCATTCACAATTTTAGAATTAAAAAAAGAGGTTTTAGGGGAGCGGATGTGGCTCAAGCAATTTGGCACCTGCTTCCCACATTGGACATCCCAGGTTTGGTTCCTGGTGCCTCCAAAAAACAGAAACAAACAACAACAAGCAAACAAATGAAAAAAACAACTCAGGGAAGCCTATGTGGCTCAGTGGTTGAGTACCAGCTTACCACATATGAGGTCTGGGGTTCAATCCCTGGCCCCAGTACTTTAAAAAAAAAAAAAAGGTTTTACCCTCCTTTGGAGGCAGGAAAAAGAACACTTCTTGCATAAACTATAATTGTCTCCATTTTATTTGCCTTAGGTGTAATCTCCCTAGGTTTATAGGATACTAATAAAATTAATTAGCATTATATTTATTAAATCTTTAAAATGATAAAAAAAATTATTTGTGTTTTATGAAATTAAGTTAAAAATAGGTGTAGACAGTAGCACAATGTGAAAAGAGCATTAAGTTAAAAATATATATATAGATCTGTCCTAAGTGAAATGACTGGTTTTCACAGAACAGAATGAAGAATGTAAGACAAGACTTAAATGGATAAAGTAAATTTCATTGATTGCTAACTGTAATTTAATAAGCTTATTTAAAGGTGAAGTAACTATGTGGTTATGGTTGATTATGGGAAGTTTGTAAAAGCATTTTCTAAACTGAAGTATTTCAATAAATGGCTAATTCCAGGAAGCCATTATTAAGAAGAAATCTGAATTGATATTGATAACAAAACATATCAGAGAAACCTGTCAGAGGTCACTTTGATCTGCATATTAAGATGGTAGGGAAAATAATCTTGATACCATTGGGAATCTTAGATTTTCATAAAATAATGGAGAAAATAGTTATTTCATGTACTGCTAGAGTAAACAACCTGTTATCATAATCATTGTAAAAGTAAAGTACTAAAAATGTTAAGTTCATTTGATATGTTATAATCTGCATTGGAAGTATTTAGAAAGTGTATAAAAATTAAGAGGGATAGACTTCAGTATTTTCAAACTCTTGTGCGTTCTAACCAGCCCCCCCAGTACCCTGCATGATGCCTCTCCATTTGAGTTATGGCTAGATTGGCCACTACGACACCTAAAACAATTTATTTACAACTTTAAAAACAAAGTATTTACCACATCTCCTGGTCATACTCCTGAAATAGATGGAAATGCATCACTGTTTCAAACTCCTGCGGCAGCCGGCAGTGGCTCAGTTTTGCTAAACATACAATGGACATTGCCTCCAGACTGGATCTGTTTCATAGTGCTGAAGGGTGCTATGCACCAAGCTGGTGAAACACTGGAACTTCTCTCCAGGACCAATGGTGCTGCAGCATGCCGACTGTCTGAAGGACATACCAAGTGGAGCAATAATTACCAGAGTAATGTGAGTAGAACTTAAACAAACAGGTATTGCAAACCTGGAGCTTAGACCTATTAACTGCACCTCAAAGAGGAACTTGTGCATTGATTAGTATTAAGGACTGTACCTATATAATTGATGAATATAACAATATTTCTTCTATGTCATATGCAGAGGGATATTGAACATGTTAAAAGTCTTGGCAAATTTGATTCATTTTCTAAGTAATTAATGAATGTGCCTATAAGATAAAAGAATGGTTTTCTTAAGTAGTCTTTATTTTGCTTGCCATATGCTTCTCTTATTATAGCCTATATTGTCTTTGTGAGTTTATGTCTAGGGCATCCTCCAAAATGATATGAAGAATTTCCTCACCCCTAATCAGCAGGAAGTAACTACAGAAGATGAAACCTTCACCCATTCTCACATTTGCTGCTACTATAAGCTATTGAAATGGAATTTTATTTTTTGCAGAAAAAAGGCTTACCTCTCCTTACATCACCTCTGGACAGGCTTATGTTCACTACTGTACTGCACCCCCTCCATAACTTATGGGCCCACCAACCTAGCTCTCCTGTTCTCTGTGTTCCTAACCTTTCCTGGCTCATAATGCTCTTGGGTCCACTCCCAATCTTTTTCTTTATTTTCTTAATAGGCCTTTGTGTTTTTAAAACCCTAACCAGGTTTATCTCTTCCAGGTTGGACATGTTACAAAGCAAATTAATAGTCCTGCAGGGATGTCATCCCATTTTAACCATGGTGCCAAAATGTGTTCATCAACTGTAACAAATGTACCACACTAATGAAAGATGTTGTTAATGGGGGGAAGTGTGGGAGGGGGAGAGAGTGGGATAGATGAGAATCCCCTACATTTTTTTTCTTTTCAGTATATTTTATATTTTGATCATTAAGTTACACTCCTTCATTTACTGAACAACAGCATTACACACAGTTCCAGTTTTGCAATAAATACTACTACAAAGATAAGCTCTTCATGATTAAAGCATTCTCAAATGTTAAAAAAAAAAATAGTTCTTAACATAACCAAATCCAAGGAGTGGAGATAACAATCCCCAGGAATGTTGAAGTGATAGCTTGTTTTGAGTCATGTCTTTTAGATCCAGATTAAGGCAGGCGCTGTGCCTGTTTACAGCATGGGTCAAAACAGGCATCACATAGGTGCTTGCTACAAGCCAGGTGCCACACTCAGCACTTTACATCCATGTTATTTAATCTTTATAGTAATTCAAAGAAATAAGTTATTATAATACAGATTTTATAGAACACCCAGATTGGGAGAAAATAACTTTTTAATATAGATAAAAATGTAAATTAAAGTTAATAATCTACTGCACTAAATTTATTCCAATTTTTGAGATTAGGGGGAAAACTTTAGGATGATACAAGTTGGGTATACTTCAAAAACTTGGAAATTAACATTTTTATTAATAATTCTAGAAGGTAGTATATTTTTAGTTATTATAGTGCCACTGATTACTATCCCTAATTGGTTATTTTAATGCACTTATTAATAGTCTTCATGCTGATGTGAGTTAAGATTGATTAAGCAAAAATCAGGTAACTTTATAATACAGTAAGTATGCAAGTATAGGTCAGGTGCCCTGATTTTATATGGGGAGCTCTTGGGACATAAACATTAGACTACACAAGTTTTTACCATTTGGTGAAACTTTCCAATATTGCAAGTTTCTGAAAATCATTGGATAAGTATGCACAAAATAATGTCAGAGAGAAGGCTAACTTGTTAATTTTTAGCAATAAATAAAAGGTTAATGCCCAATAATCCACTGATGCTAACTGGTCATGACTGGGATCAACTATCACAATCTTCCATCCTTAACTTTGCTGGCCAGGTAGGACAGTGAGGCTGGAAGCAGTTGCTGGGGCTGCCTCCCAGGGACTGGTGAGGATTTCTAGTCTAGAAAGTCATGAACTGAATTTCATCCCTAGCATTCCATGGGAACCCCCTATATTTTTTAGGTAACATTTATGTAATCTAAAGCTTCTTTTAAAATATAAAAAAAGATAAATAGGAAAAAGTAATGATCCTTAATATGCTCAAGAAGATAAATGAAAAGAAGAAAGAATTAAAGGATATGAGGAAAACAACAAATGAACAATATAGGAATCTCTTTGAGATTTTCAGTAGGAATCAAACAGAAATAGTGGCATTTAAGAACACAATAACTAAAGTGAAAAATTCCCTAGATGGTTTCAACAGAAGATTGGAGGTGGCAGAAGAATCACTAATCTCAAAGACAGGACAACTGCCATGATTCAGGCTAGAAACAGGAAAAAGAATTAAGAAGAATGAACAGAGCCTAAGAGTCCTGTGGGATACCACCAAGTGTACTAATAAATGTATTGTGGAAGCCCCAGAAGAAAAAGTAACTCCCAGAAGGAATATTCCAAGAAATAATGGCAGAAAACTTCCCAATTTTAATGAAAGACATGAATGTGCACGTTCAAGAATCCCAAAAAACCCCAAAGTAGATAAACTCAAAGAGAACCATGCCTGGACACATAGTAATCACATTGTCCAATTCCCAGGAAAAGGAGAGAGTTCTGAAAGCTGCAAGAGAAAAGCAATGAACTATGTACAAGGGTCCCAATAACATTAAGAGCTGATTTCTCATCAGAAACCATAGAGTCAAGAAGGCAGTGGCATGAAATATTTAAAGTGTGGAGACAAAACATTGCCAACCAAGGATATTATATCCAGTAAGACTTTCTTTGAAAAATAAGGGAGATATTAAGACATTCAAATAAAAAGCTGGAGGGAGTTCATTACTTCTAGACCTGCTCTACAAGCAATGCTAAAGGGGGTTCTTAAGACTGAAAGGACACTAGACAGGGGGTCAAAGTAGTATAAAGAAGTAAAGACCTCTGGTAAAGGTAACCATATGGGTAATTACAAATGTCAGTACTATTATATTGCATTTTTTGTTATTCCAATTCTTACTTCTTAGGGGCGCTAAAATGCAAATGCATAAAAAATAATAAATTGATGATTTTGGACATACAGTGTACAAAGATACAATTTGTTACAAGTACAAAAAAAATTGGAGTGATAGAGAGGTGTAGGAACACTGTATGTGTGTGCTATTGAAGATAAGTTGACATCAAATCAAACCAAATTGTTATAGCTTTAAGATGTTAAATTTTTCAAAGCAATTTTATTAAGATATGTTCACATACCATACAATCCATCTAAAGCATACATTCAATGCCTTTTGGTATAATCACAGAGATGTGCATTCATCATCACAACCAATTTTAGAGCATTTTCATTACTCCAAAAGGAAAAAACCCCTACCCCTTAGCAATTATCTCTCAATCCCTCTATCCTTCCCCTTAGATACATAACTGCTAATGTAATTCCATCTCTATAAATTCATTTATATTTACATTTTATATAAATGGAGTAAAACAATATGTAGTACTTTGGGTCTGGTTTCTTTCACTTGTCATAATTCTTTTACAACTGATGGAAAAATATTGATATATTACTATTCACTGTAGTCCATAGTTTGTATTAGGTGTGTTCTTGCCCAAATACCACCCTATTATTAATATCTTGTAACATTAATGTACATTTGTTCTGATTTATGGAAGAACATTCTTATATTTGTACTATTGCCAACACTCATAATCCACAACAGGGTTCACTATGCTATAAAGTCCCATGTTTCATCCTCTAGCTTTCCTTCTAATGACATACACAAAGCTAAACTTTCCCTTTCAACAACAATCATGCCCACATATTAGTACTGTTAATCATATTCACTATAATGTGCTATCATCACCTCTATCCATTTCCAAACGTTTACAATCAACCTTATTAGAGATTCTGTACAAATTAAGCCTCAACTCCCCATTCACTACCCTCATTCAATCTTCTGATGACCTATATTCTAGCTATTAACTCCATGCGTTTGCTCATTATATTTAGTTCATATTAGTGAGATCATACAATATTTGTCCTTTTGTGTCTGATATTTCACTCAACATAATGTCTTCCAGGTTCATCCATGTTGTTACATGCATCAAGATATCATTTTTTCTTACAGCTGAATACTATTCCATTGTATGTGTACATCACATTTTGTTTATCCATTCATCAGTTGATAAAAACTTGCATTGTTTCCATCTTTTGGCAATACTGAATAATGCCACTATGAACATTGGTGTGCAAATGTCTGTTCACATCCTTGCTTTCAGGTTTTCTGAGTATAGGATTTAGGATTTAAGATGTTAAATTTTAACACCATGGTAACCATATATATACATGAAAATTATATTCAGAAAGAAATGAGAAGGGACTCAAAAGGGTACAATACAAAAAAAATTATGGAAGTAGGTATTAACAGAAGAATTGAAGGTGAAAAAAGGTATAAGACTAACAGAGGCCAAATTGCAAAATGGCAGGAGAAAGTCCTGCATTATCAGTAAATGTAAATGGATTAAACTCTCCAGTCAAAAAGGCAGAGATTGGCAGATGGGTAAAAAAGCATGACCCAATTATATGCTGCCTGTGAGAGACTCACCTTAAATTCAAAAACATAAATGGGTTGAAAGTGAAAGGATGAAAAAAATATACCATGCAAATAGTAACTAAAAGGGAGCTAGGGAAACTATACTAATATCAGATAAAATAGACTTTAAGTCAAAAACTGTAACAAGCGACAAAGGTCATTATATACTGATAAAGTGTTCCATTCAACAAGAAGAGGTAACAATTATAAATATATATCCACTTAACAGCAGAACCCCAAAATATATGAAGGAAATTCTGACAGATTTGAAGGGAGAAATAGATGGGTCTACATTTATAGTAGATTTCAATTCACCACTTTCAATAATGAACAGAACATCTAGACAGAAGATCAATAAGGAAACAGAAGACTTGAATGTTACTCTAAACCAATGAGACTTAAAATTCACTCATAGAACACTTCACCCAACAGCAAGAGGATACTCATTCTTCTTTAGTGCACGTATATCATTCCCCAGAATATACCATATGTTAGGCCACAAAACAAGTCTCAATAAATTAAAAAATATTGAAATCATACAATGTATCTCCTCCAAACACAGTGGAATGAAGCTAGATATCAATAACATTGGGAGAAATGGAAAATTCACAATTATGTGGAAATTAAACAATGTACTCAAACAACCAATAAAGAAGAAATCACAAGGGAAATTAGGAAATATCAAGAGGTAAATGAAAATGAAAACAAAACATAAAAAAACTTATGGGATGCAGCAAAGGCAGTGCTGAGAGGGAATTCATCGCTTTAAATGCTTATATTAAAAAAGAAGATCTCAAGTCAGAGACTTAACCTCAAAACTTGAGCATCTAGCAAAAGAACAAATTAAACTTAAAGCAAATAGAAAGAAGAAAATAACGATGAGAGCAGAAATAAATGAAATGCAGAATAAAAATAAAAAAACAGATTCAACAAAACCAAAAATTGGCTCTTTGAAAAGATCAATAAAATTTTAGAACTCTGACAAAGGAAAAAAAGAGAGAGAGATGACACCAAAAATTAAAATCAGAAATGATTTACTAGCAATCCTACAGAAATAAAAAGAGCTGTAAGAGGATACTATAAACAACTGTACATCAACAAATTAGATAACCTAGAAGAAATGGACAAATTCCTAGAAACAGAAACTGTCCACACTGACTCAAGAAGAAATTGAAGGTTTCAACAAACCGATAACTAATAAAGAGATTAAATCAGTAATCTAAAACCTCCCAACAAAGAAAAGGCCAGGACCAGATGGCTTCATAAGTGAAATTTACCAACAATTCCAAGAAGAAGTAACAAAATCATGCTCAAACTCTTCCCAAAAAATTGAAGTGGAGGGAACACTCCTTAACTTATTCTGTGAGGCCACCATCACCTTCAATCCAAAGCCAGATACAGATACCACAAGGAAAAAAAAATTACAGACCAATATCTCTTATGAATATAGATGCAAAAATCCTTAACAAAATACTAGCAAACTGATTCCCACAGCATATCAAAAGAACCATACACCATCGTCAAATGTGATTTATCCCAGGTATGCAACGGTGAGTCAACATAAGATCAACTAATTTAATATACCACATTAACAGAACAAAGGGGGAAAACCACATGATCATCTCAATGGATGCAGAAAAAGCATCTGGCAGACTCCAGTTTCCCTTCTTCATAAAAACACTTAGAAAACTAGGAATAGAATGAAACTACCTAAACATGATAAAGAGTGTATATGAAAAATCCACAGCTAGCATCATGCTAAGACTGAAAGCTTTCCCTCTAAGATCAGGAACAAGACAAGTATGCTGTCTGTCACAACTGTTATTCAACATTGTCCTGGAAGTTCTAGCTAGAGCAGTAAGGCAAGAGAAAGAAATAAAAGTCTTCCAAATTGGAAAGGAAGAAGTTTAATTTCTCCTATTTGCAAATGATATGATCCTATATACATAAAATCCTGAAAAATCCACAAAAAATATTGTAGAGCTAATAAATGAATTCATCAAAGTAGGGGTACAAGATCAATACCCCAAAATCAGTAGTGTTTCTACACAATAATAAACACTCTCAAGAGAAAATAAAGAAAAAA